>APFE030063695.1:3609-52459 GCA_000404065.3 Pinus taeda
GACCTGAGGTACGTCCTTCTCACCTTAGAAATAGCTTTTTCTAGCATAATGGCTGTGTGTGTGCATGTTTCTTGATTTAGACAACTTTCAGTCTGCTAGGGTTCCACCCAAGAACCTTAGGGGATAAAATCCCGCAACAATTAGGGAGTGCCAAGGTGTGCAGGGAATTTCAGTTAGTGCTAACGCATGTTAGAAAGTTCCAAGGAATGTTAGGCATGTCAATACATGCCAAGTGCTAAGGCATGCCAATGTGTGATAGGTTTTAGGATATAGCACCAACATATGCTAGGGATTTCCAAGGAAACACAAGGGAGGACTCGTTTCAATTACATGTAAATGAATGAATGTGCATGTCTGATAGGGAGTGTTAACAAGTTATAGGTGTGATAACGAGGGAGTGAAAACATATGATAAGAAATGCCAATAGATGATATAGAGTACTAGCAAAGCCTACTAAGATGTCACAAGTGCCATGGTGTGCTAGTGTGTGTCAAGGACTGTTAGGGAGTACTAGGGAAACACAAGGGAGCACTAAGTTATAATGCATGGAAATGAAGGAATAAGAGTGTGCGGCATGGAGTGTTATGAAACCAACTCACAAAAAGATAGAAAAGAAATATAAATTCCTTAGAATTTAGCCTCTTCAAGGGGACAACCTCCTTCATGTTACACAAATGAGCAATTCTTAGATGATTCAAATGACAAGACCTCCTTTCTATATAGAGGAGTGTAAGGGGTCATAATATAATCAAAGCCAACATAACAATAATAATGTAAGGGCACAATAATAACAATAATGGGCTTCTATGGGGAACAATAATAACAATATGGGGACTACATGGGAAAACAAATATAATAAGGGGGTTGTACTAAAAACAATAATGCGTTACACTAGTAGTATAGGGACCTAACATGCCCCTCTCCTTCAAAAAGTGTTGTCCTCAATGCTTGAGTAGTTCTTGACGCTTCCGTATAAAATTCTTATCCTCCCATATGGAACCTTCAGCGGGTAAGTTCTTCCACTTGATGAGATACTTTGAAATTGATCAATTTCATAGATGTTGAGTTCTTGTTTCTGTGACTCCTCCAGGTTCCAATATGATTTTTACTTCCTCGTCAAGTTACGGCAATATTGTTTGAACTAGGATCTTCTGCAACTTTTGAATGAGTTACCACACTTCTTCTCCATCGTTCCATTCATCCTTTGATTCGTTTATCCAATCTAGTTGGATAATAGAAATGGCACAAAACAATGCTTCCACATCCTCATCCTTTTTTGAGAGTGCATCTACAACAACATTTTGCTCCTGTTTTTTGTAGATAATTTCAAAGTCATAACCCAACATCTTTGTGACCCATTTTTGTTGTTCTTTTGAAGATAATCTTTGTTCTAAAAAGTATGTAATACTATCATGATCCATTTTTTCCTTTAAGTGTCTTCTCACTACGTAAGGTCTGATGTTTGGAGGAACACTTTGTGGAATCAAATGAATAGCATAATCATGATAAAAAATAGGTGGGAGGCCTTTGGGAGTGTCAAATACCTTGGAATGATTGTCCAAGCATTTTCAAAGATCTAAAGAATTACAAGATTTCGATGTGGGAACCTCTGGCAAACATAATTGTGCAATTACACCTCTTTTTCCTTTTTTTAGAACATTTGTCATTCTATTAGAGATGATCATCTTTCCCGGTTTCCCTTTGATACCCCTTAATTCAATTTCCTTTCCTTCCAAATAAAATTTGATGGAAAGTTCTTGAAAATTAAAATCTATTGTACCCAACGATTGTAACCATTGGACTCCTAGTACAACATCAGCACCAGCCATTGGAATGGAAAACATTGGGCTATTCAATACATATTCTCCCATGGGTAGCTTGATATTATGGCACTTTCTAGAGAAATTTATGGTTACTCCACTTCCAACCATCACTTGACACTCTGGTGTTGGATATAGGAAGCAATTAAATTCCTTGGCTATCTTACAATGAATAAAATTATGGGTACTGCCCGAATCAATCAACACTATCACCTTTTTCTTCTTGATATGTCCTTCCATATTGATAGTTTGAGGAGTGGTAATTTTATCCAGTGCATTACAAGATATTTTCAAATTCATTTCTTGATTCTATAAGTTATCTTTCACTTCTTGAACATTTTTCCTCTTGAATGTCTTGCTATCTTGAAAGTTTGAGGAGTGGTAATTCCAGCCAATGCATTACAAGATATGGTTAGATTCATTTCTTCTTTCTCGATGTGACCTTTCACTTCTTGAACATTTTTCTTCTTGATATGTGCTTCTATCTTGAGAGTTTGAGGAGTGGTAATTCTTGCCAATGCTTCACAAGATATGGTTGGATTCATTTCTTATTTCTTTGGGGCTGGTTCCTGGTGTATAACCTCTTCTTTTGATGTTTCCTGATCCTTTTCTTCCTCCTCTCAACAATCAATGTAAAATAATTTCTTCTCAGTACACTTGTGACGTTTAATGTATTTGTTATCACAATTGTAACAAACCCCTTTTCCTCTTTTTTCTTCTAATTGTTGTGATGTCAACCTTGTAGGTTGTGGAAGGCTAGGAGAAACAACACTTCCATCTTTATAGTTGTGAGGGGTTGAATTCCTTGTTGCCATAATTTTCCTTTCAACTTTTCTTGCCAACCTAAATGCCTTCTCCACTGAATAAGGTCCCAAAGACGAACCTCATGTTGAATGTTATCCTTTAAAGTCCCTATGGAGACATTAATACTCTACCGCTTTGGAATATCATTTTCCCTTATATTTAAGTTTTGAAAGTCCTCAATAGGGTCTACCATTGAACACTTTTGTTTGAGATTTATCAATTTGATGAAGAAGGTGTTTCTCTTTGTATCCTCATAATGTGCTATCATTTCCTCTGCGAAAATTAACCACGTAACAAGTGGTTTATGAGAACAAAGCCATTTATACCATAAAAATTGATTTAGTTCTAAATAATTAGATGAAAAATGTACATTTTGTAACAATTGTACACCATGTAGATCAAAATATTTCTCCATCTGTAGTATCCAATTTACTAGATCATTGCCATCAAACTTCCTCATCTCGTTTTTTCTTGATTTTAGGAGCTCGATCTTGAAATTATTGTAACTCAGGAATTTCAGATCTTTAAGTTCTTAAATTTTGGATTGTAATAGCACTATGAGTCCACTTTCTAACTCCACAAGTCATATCACAATTGGATTCCCAAAGAAATGTTTATTCCCAATCTCTCACGATGACCTGATTATATACTAGTTCAATAGAGTGAAATTGTATGACTTGCCACATGTCACTATTTCAACCTTAGGTTTTAAAAAGTATACCCAAACAAAATACAACTCATTCTCTTTCTGTAACTTCTTACGAAATTTCAATCTGATGCTTAAAGAGAATGTTATGACGAGTTTCCCAAGGTCACCTGTTTAGGATGTAATTTGGGAGTTTGAAAAATCCCTAACTTCCTCAGATCATATATCTGAAACTATAGCAAGACAAGATCTGAAATTTAGACCCAAGGTTCAGACTAATTTATTCTCAAATTGATTTTTTTTTAGCTTCTAAAGCTTTGTAGAAAAAAAGTTATACCGAAAATTCCATGATGACTTGTTTTAGATGAAATTCTGAAGCTTGCAAAAACCCTAACTTACTCAGATCATATCTTCAAAAATATAGTGAGACAAGATCTAAAATTCAGACCTGAGTTTCAATGTGATTTCGTCACAAATGAGTATTTTTAGCTTCTGAAACGTCACAGAAAAACATTTATAATGAAAATTCCATAATGCCTTGTTTGCAGTAGCAAACCCTAGAATCGTAAGCTCTGATACCAAATGTTATGAAACCAACTCCCAAAAAGATAGAAAAGAAAGATAAACGCCTTAAAATTCAACATCTTCGAGGGGGAAAACTCCTTTACATTACAAAAATAAAAAATTATTAGATGATTCAAATGATAAGACCTCCTTTCTATATATAGGAGTTTAAGGGGTCATAATATAATTAGAGCTGACATAACAATAATAATATAAGGGCACAATAATAACAATAATGGGCTTCTATGGGGCACAATAATAACAATATGAGGACTATATGAGCAAAAAAATATAATAAGGGGGTTGTACGAATAACAATAAGGGGTTTCACTAGTAGTATAGGGACCTAACATGGAGTGTTAGTGAGTTCTAAGTGTGTTAAGGAGGAGTTACATGGCATGCTTTGCAATGCTAAGGAATGTTAGAGTTCGAGGGCAACATGGGGCCAAGATGTGCCAACGTGTGGAAGGAAGTGTTTGTTGGGAGTGTCAGGGAAACACAAGGGAGAACTATGTCAAAATGAATGGAAATGAACAAATAAGAGTTTATGATTAGAAGTTTCAGTGAGTTCTAGTTGTGCTAAGGAAAATTTGACAAGGTATGCTAGGCAGTGTTAAGGCATGCTAGAGGCTAGGACGACATGCCAAGATGTCATAGATGTTAGGAAGTAACAAGACATGTCAAGGAGTGATAAGGAGTGTTATGGAAACATAAGGGAGAACTAGGTAAAAATGCATGGAAATGAATGAATACAAGTTTGTGACCAAGAGTGTTAGTGATCTCTAGTTGTGCTAAGGAGAGAGTGACAAGTTATACTATGTAGTGTTAAGGAATGTTAGAGTGTTAAGGTGGTAGGCCAAGATGTGTCAGGTGCTAGGGTGAGCTAGGGAGTGTTAGGGGGTGTCAAGGAAACATAAGGAAGCACTAGGTCAAAATGCATGGAAATGAATGAATAAGAGTGTGTGAGAGGGAGTTTCAATGAGTTCTAGGTGTGTTAAGGAGTGAGTGACAAGGTTATATGCTAGGAAATGCAAAGGTACGATAAACTACCAAGGCATGTCAGGAAGTGCCATGGTGTGCTAGGGAGTTTCAAACCATGCCAATGAATGTAGGGGATGTTAACGCATGCCACATAGTGCCAAGGCATTCTAAGACATGTTAGGTGATATGGCATGTCAAGATGTGAATTGTGTTGCTTAATTATTTTAGACCGAGGTTGGATGTGATAAGCCTTGTCTTGGAAACTTGTTAAGTGGGATAAGTTGAGATTGTACATGAGTACCCTAAGATGAGTTACAAGTATTTCTTAGGTGAACGAGGCATGTGTTGAATTTCCATGACACATGAGAATCCAGGTTTGGCCTTAGAATTTTTTATGCAAAAACACTAAAGTACCACAACACATCTACTATGAAGAAGGAAATTTTCCATGAAATAAAAAGTAAGGGATTGAATGCACAGAGTTTAGGTTCTATGACATCTTCATATGTTAATGCTTATTATTGTGATATACAAAATCCATTTATATGTCTGGTGTAAGACTCCCATGGAGATTTCTATCCAACAACAACATCTTTGTGCTACAATGTGTACTGTCAAAGGTTGCTCCATCAAAAATAGCAACCAAAAGGGACCTTAATGTGACAATAGATGAAGAATTCAGAATATTGTTATTTGTGAGTGCTAATGTGGAGGTTTGGGACAAAATTACACAGGCAACGAACCTTTTTGTTCAACCAATTAGGATCTAGAAAGGAAAATGTGGATTATATATACATGTGTAATAGTATTTGTAGAAATTCCAACGGAACCCACAAATTTGTTGACTTTTTATGGAGCTAACCTATAATTGTTCCTAAAGTTAATAAACAGGTAAAATAGGATTGACTTTTCAATACAAAATATAAATTGATAGGAGCAAGGCCAAATTGTGAAAGTGTAAAAATTGGTAAGGTTTAAAGGGATCGATCCCTTTGAAAAGTCTTAAATGTGGAGATGAAGGTTGAGCCTTGTTCTAGAACCCCTTTGGGTATCCATATTAGGAATTGGTGTAGGATGCAACACTTTAGAATAATTTTTGTAGCAGTGATGTCAACACTTGTATGGTGACATGAAGTTGGAGTTGGCCTGTCAAAGCTCATTGGTCTACTTTAGAGCTTCTCGAAGGTGATGCCTTAGATGCTTTGGAGTTTGTGGGCATGATTTTATATTTAGTTTAAATTGAAGAAGATTTAGAGGCTAGATACTATAGAAAAACCCCTTGTTCTGAATAGGGAAGCACATGCCAGTGAAGAAAGTAACAATAAGTACACAGATTTGAGAATAAAATCACATAACTATTTATTACACTTTGAAATAGGAAATAACTAAAAATTTCAAACACTATTATTCAGTTTTCCTTTTGTCTAGAAGGTACAATGAATCTAGAAACATGTACAACAATGTCTCAACTTTCTTAACTCCTAATCCTAATGCACCTTCCTTGCATGGATAGACAAGACAATTAAAGTCCGCCTCTATTGAATATGGTATGAGATACGCAAACATGCTTCCTTAGCTAAGGCTAAGAATTAATAACTACGGAAGTGCTCCTTTTAACTCTGCATGAAAAAAGTAAATAAAGAAAAGAGTTTTTCTACTCCAGGTGCCAGAAACGAATCCATTGCCTAAGGCAAGTGCTTTGCCCAGAACAAGATATTAAGGACTCAGAAACTTTGTTGCTTCCTTCAAGAGAGGTGTATGCCAAAAAGAACTAAGCTACCTTGCACTATCATCCAAATTCATTCACCTTTAGCAAAAATCTTGTGCTCAGAAAAGGACAAGAGACCAATATCCAACAGAATTCACTAACTAGCCAGAGACCCTTGTGCCCAAACAAAGAGATAATAAGGGAATGTCAACTAGGGTGGAATCATTCACCATCGAAATTGATAAGAGATATAAGGGTTCAAAATTTATCAGACCTAATGCTCAAGAACAAATGAATTAATCCACACTTGGTGATCCAAAATGAATTCAATCCTTCTTTATTTATATATTTTCCAAAGAAGTTTCATATTCTTAAGTGATTGTGTAAACCTTTCTCCAAACTGCAAATATGAGTTTTTAAGCCCAATTTCTCCCAAAATTTCCCAACAATGGGTATTTAGGGTTTTTTTCCCATTTATGTGGTACTATATCCTACAGGGATGGATAAGATATTACGTCCCATTCGTCCTTAATTTGTAGAGGATGTTACATGGCACCTAATAAAAGAAACAATGCTTTAGTTTAGGAGTTAATAACTAAATTATTATTTCTTTCCACACAAGACATACATCTTGCATAAATAATCACAATGTACAAATGCTACAAAAGGCTTAAATCTTACTAGCATTGCCATAGTCCAAGAATAAAAACCCTTTCACATGAAACAAGGTCAGTACCATATACTACAAGCACAAATGACAAATTTAAAAACAATATACTTATTCAATGAAAGAATGATGAATCCTATTAGTGCACTTTAAATTGAACAGATCTTGACTTCGAGTGTCAATGAAAATTTCTCAGGTTGGATCATAATTAAGTACTCAATGTTGTTTTGGGTCCAATTTGGGGAAAAGGAAGATATCTTGGTGCCAATGGGATGATCAGGCTTTTAGGAAGGGAGATCTGTTATACTTTTCAACATATAAACCATTTGTTCTAGTGGATGAGATACAGGGAAGCATTTAATAAGGACCTTTCCAAGATCAATTTGGAGGAAAATCCATTTTCAAACCTTAAACATAGTTCTGGATTCAAACAAGAGTAGTCATTTTTCAGAACAATTATTAATTCCCAAGAAATTGGAGCCAAGTTGACATGTTGATCATTTATTCTTCTACTAAACAAGGAAGCATTTATGAAAATTCCTTGGCCCTTTGATCCAATATTTGATGTAAATATATTGATTAGAAATGTAATAAGAGATGTAGTTTATATTAAGAAAAAGGGAAAAGTAGAGGGCCAATTAACAATTATCTCTAAAAAACTCTTAATAGAATCCTAACATATTTGAAATGGCAAAGGTTAACTCCATGGTTATTTTTTTCTTTAGAAACTTTACTAATTTCCATGATTGAAGCATGTATTCATGCCTTGAAAGAAGCTCACAAATTCTTTTGATATTGGTTGAAGCAAAGAAAATGTGCAAAGTTACACTGGCATAGAGGTATGGAAAAAAAGTATCTCGAGCTTATTGTCCCACACTCCACACAAAGAATGGACAAAAGGTGAAAAACCTAAGCCAAAAGGTATGTGTAGCTTTTTTCATGCATAGGTAGGTGTTAACTCCACACTCTATAGCAAAGGGTGGGCGGGGCAAGTAACACAAAGGTTTGGATGCAGATCTTTGGATTAAAAGGAGTGGAGCTTGATGCTACATGTCCACTATTACCCCACTTTTTGTATGAGTTACAGGAGATAAAAATAATGAGATACAGGATATATAGAGTAGATACTATTGTTATTCAAATTTAATAAAAAATATTACTATGTCTTCCTCAACATAAAACAAACATCTTCCATAAAAAAAATTCTCCATGAACCTAATTTAAAATGAATCTCTTCCATTAATACACCTAGCCACAAATAGAAATGATGTCGATGGGCCAATTTCAGTTTAGAAAATTCACAGTTATTTTCAATTGTAAGATCTCCTATTTTCAGTTCAGATTTCAGCTACAAGCACTAAATCAAGACTCACCGATCAATCACGATTAATCATGTGTCAGAATCTGCTCGCTCTCCAAATGATCTGATCCAAATATTTGTGATTCAAACTCACATTGACAAAGTTTAACACATGGTCAATGAAAGTTTGACTTGAAACTTTCTCATTAAAGAAGATTCCAATGATTGATTATGATTTATTCAATTTTCAACCTTGACTTGATGAGCATGAGTTTTCCAAGTGTAGGTATGCCGCATTGCTAAAAGCTAAACGACAGTCGTTCCAAAATTTATTTCTCATTTCTCAGGCTTGCAACTCATACGTCGAGACCTTCAATAGTTAATCATTACTCATTGTTACACAATCTAGACTCCATATCAGGGAACCGCCAGTGTAAGCCTAAGTCCAAACTCCATATCAAGAAGTCACCGGCGTGTACTTTATCCATACTCCATATCGAACCTCAGGCAGTCGTGCATCACCTTCAACATGTGTTACCTTTAGGCTTAGCCACTTCACTATTTAATAATCGAGGTACATTGGCACTTGTCTTAAATAATAGATATATTACTATATTTAAGTTTCAATGTCGCTTTCAATGGAAAGTTTCAGGTTTCGCTATTCAGCAATCGAATGTTCGGCGTATTCCTTTGGTTATGACTTTTCAACCTTATAGATGCAGTTTAAATAACTTTTAAAAATGCAGTAAGAAATCGTTTCATACTAACCACCAGATAAGTCATCAAGAATTCCTTCCTTCATTGATGTCTTGCTGACCCCAAAGGCTTTAACCATGTATTCATAACTTTGGGTATTTTTGTTCTTCCAAAATCTGTTATTGATGTATTGGTTCAATTTTCTTATGTTAAAAAAAATTGCAAATTCAAGATTACAATGCAATATATGTTGATAATATTTCCTTTAGGTATAATTTCCTCATATATACTTAATTGTGTTTCAAGGTCATAAAGATATATTAGGTGGAAATGTGCTTGTGTTGCTGGACAAACTCCTCTATGATCCTTACCAAAACCTCATATCATTTAAAACCAACCCTCGTTTTTGCGAAGTTATATATGGAAATTTTAATTTTAATTATTTATTGTCTCTTACAGGATCCAAATTAAATGGAAGGCACAAATCCAAATCTAAAGAGGAGCTGCAATTTAAACACAAGTCCAAAACAACAACAATGCTAAGGGAGAAGGACTTGGGCTTATTATGACAAGATTCTTGGAGACCCCAAGATCCTTTGTAAATTTTGAAAAGAAACATGTAATGTAGGCATTTATAAATTCAAGTACCACCTTGCAGAAATACCCGGTCATGATATAGGTCTCTGGAAAAATGTTGACGAAAATGTCAAACACCAAGCAACCTTGGCCATTGATATGTTGAGTCAACATAATGCAAAGAAAGAAAAGGAAAAAAAATAAGAACTTCTAGTGTTGACAATTTTTCTTCCATTAACCCATTGTAATCTTCCTTTATTGAATCCTCAATGCAGTTCCCAAGTTTCCCACACATGCCTCCAAGTCCAAGTCAAAACCAAGGCCAAATGAATCGTCTTGCATTCAACATTGGAGGTGGAAACATAAACACCTTTTTTTATCCCCTCACAAAACCTGGTTCCTAGCTTACTTTGGATACCATTGGTTGGAAAAAAAATATCCATAGTCAAGCAAGGAAGGCCATTGCTAAATTTTGGTACTATTTTGACATACCGTTCCAGTGTGCCATAAGTCCTTATTGGAAAGCTATGGTTGATGCAGTTGCTATTGCTGGTCCATAGTTCAAATCCCCTTCATCAGAGAGCATTAGGATAAATTTGCTATTAGAAAGTATTGAAGGTTTCATGCTTGTGCTATCTGAGTTTCATTAATCATGGGTAGAAACTAGGTGCACCATCATGAGTGATGGAGGGACATATCAGAGGAATAGAACTTTAATAAATCTCCTTCTATCTTGTCCAGTAGGTACAATGTTTCTCAAATCAGTGGATGACTCAGACAAGGTTAAGACTGCACAACTTATTTTTGAAATAATGGAGGAAGTCATTCAAGAAGTGGGAGAAGAACCTGTTGTACAAATTGTCATCGACAATGCAGCTAATTATATGGCTACTAGTAGACTTTTTGATATTAGGCACCCCAATATGTTTTGGACCTATTATGTTTCCCATTGCATAGATTTAATGCTTGAGGACATTGGTAAGCTTCATTGGATACATGAGGTTCTGGAGAAGGAAAAATCCATAACCAAATGCCTATACAACGACACTATTTTCCTAAACGCCATAAGAAAATACGCTGAAGGTAAAGAAATTATTTGACATGCAGTGACTAGATTTGCAACAAATTTTATATGTTTGCAATTTGTCGTTGAGCAAAAAGTAAATCTGAAGAGGATGTTCTTGGGACCTGAGTGGATGGCATCTAAACATTCCAAGACCCTTGAAGGCGTTAAAGTTGTTGCACTTGTGTCTAATGATGGTTTCTAGAAAGATGTCGAACATATTATTGTTGTGATGGAGTCCCTTGTTAGAGTTCTTAGGTACTTCAAGTCTTTTAACATTTTCATGTTTTAAATTTCATTTCAAGCTTATTTTTATTTTCAATGTTTCATATTTATTTAAATTTCAAAGCTTGAACTTTTAGGATGGTTGATGGTGACAAACACGCTATGCGTTACATTTATGAGGCAGTGGATCTCGCAAAGGAGGCCATCAAAAGAAGATATGGGGATGAGGAGGAAAGGTATATGCCCCTTTGGGACATTATTGATGCACATTGGGATAGGAAATTGCATTCCCCTTACATGCCGCTAGGTACTTCTTAAACCCGCATTATTTTTATGATAAGAGAAAATTTAATGAGGATGGGGAGGTTCGTAGAGGACTTATGACATGCATGGAAAGGTGCTTCCCTGATCCAGAATTTCAAATTCATGCCTTTTCCCAAGTACAGGATTATATATCACCAACTAAATTATTTTCCTATAATAGTTTGTATGAGAAAGGTCTAATATGTTGCCAACTACCCTTTGAGGGTTGAAGGCTTCATCAATTCATTAAATTTGTTTAAATTTTATTTTGTATGTTAAATGTTTTATTAAATTTTGTTGTCTTTTTAAGTTTTTACTATTTAGTATTTACTATGTCTACTCACGAACCCTTGCCACTTGCTAGGTCTTTGGTGGCAAAAAGTTTGTAGTGATAAACCATATTTGAAGAGATTCACCATTCGAACCTTAAACCAAGCATGCAGTGCTTCAGGTTGTGAGTGAAACTAGAGCATGTTTGAGAAAATACATCCAACAATGTAAACTTTGAAACGGGAACTGATACTGTTACCCGTTTCATAGTGATAGCAAAAAAATGACCCGATTTTCAAAAGTGGTGATGCAGAATACACATGTTTTTTTTAGAACATGGTTTTTGGAACTTTAATTTTTTTTCATGTTCAAGGATGAAATCAAGTTTTAGAATGGTAGTGATTTTCATGCTGATTTTAAAAAGTGAGTATTCTGCATCACACCTTTTTTTTAAAAGACCTATTTTTTGACTTTTAATTTTCTAGTGTGTGAAATGTGAAAAATTATTTTCTAAATTTGATAGTTTTTGAAGTCGTCATCTTATTCATATTTTCTTGTTCTCTATCTTAATTTTTTTTTTAGGGAGGTTTTTATTGTTTTGCATTCTTAAATTAGAAAGTTGATATTTTGAATTTTAGATAATCTACATATTTATACATCCTTAATTAATTTTTCAATCCACATGAAATAATTTTTCTAAAAAACAACATTTTTTAACAATGGACATAAAAATAACCATTTTTATCATAAATATAACAAAAAACTAAACGTTTTGATAATTTTTTGCTAAAACTAACATGTAAAAATCACAATTTTTATACAAAAATATTAACTAAAAATGGTCAAATAATAGCTTTTTTTATGAATTTCATGTCAAAAAAATAATAATAACAACTTTTTTTCAAAAAATAATAATTAACTTAAAAATCAATGCAAAAATCACAAGTTACAAATATTGAACACATAACAACTTTAATTCATTGATTATTCTTTTCATGAAATGTCAGAGTCAAAACATTGCAAAGCTTGATTTCCAAGTATAACTTAAATATAATCAACAATGTCACGTAATTCAAACTCTTCGTCCTCTAGAGTTTCATCATTGCCATCTTCCACAATATTTTTTGCTTCCTTTTGCACAATTTCCTCTTCTAATGGGTCTTTGATGTCTCCAAATCTCCCAATATATGTCTTTCCAAACATTCCATGTAATGGTGGTTGGGGTTCCTTTGCCATTTTTGCCACACGTGATTCATTAAAGTCCCCTTTCCTCAACCCAATTTCTTGCATTTCATCTGGAAGAAATTTAAGAGCATTAATACTAAGAGGGGGGTTTCGATTAGTCTTGAAGAAGACTTAAAAAAATAATGTGAATTTATAATTTCATTTACTTGGAAACCATTCCTTTGAACATTCCATAACATATTATGTAAATAGCAACATAAATCAACACATAAACCATGCAACAGAAACATAGGTAGCATACACATAGGTTTTAAGGAAAAACCCATAAAGGGAGTAAATCACAAATATTGATTTTTCAGATGTAGATCAAATGCCACCACTCTCATTACATCAATTGTTTTTGTAGGAACGCACTCCTAGGAAGAACCATCTCCATAATTTGTTTTATTGGCCCCAACTAGCAAGAAGCACCAAGTCCCTATTAGTTTTACTAGCACCAATGAGAAAGAGGCACCAAATCCCTCTCTGATAAATATTTGATTAGCTTACAAGACATACCAAGTACTTTATTTTTCCAGCACCTAGTTGCTAGAGGCACTAACAGCCAAGCTATTCCTCAAACACCCACTTAAATGGAAGAACTAACATTCTTATCTGTAGGCCTCAACATGGTGAACCTATAGGTAACTATTTCATATGTTTTTCATACTATATCTATAGATTCCTTATTTATATGCATTTCTCTCAGCTATGGCTCTTACTAAGACTGAGACATAGCCTCAATCATCTCTTAGCCCTATGATATCCTTTGTAGCCTTCTCTCTACTTAGCCCACTTAACTAGTGTCCTCCTCTTCTCTTAAAACACATAGAAAAACATTACCCCATTGTCTCTCTTAGTCCACCCACATTTTGTTCATCTTTTCTATCTACAAATGGCTCTGTTCCCAGTCTTCACTACAATGATTATGGACTAGAGGTGGATTTATTTTACTCTTACTGTGCATGATTGTGCACTTTAGTATAGCTCACCTTGCCCAAAATTGAACTTCAGTTACCAACGATTATCCTCATTAATTGTCACATAGCTCTAGAATTATTTTTCAACCACCTAAATGAGCCATCAAACTGTCTTTAATTCGCCAAATCCATATTTTGCACTCTATTTCAATATTTGATCTTAAATGAGATAACTATAACTCAATAATGGGATAACCAACCATTTCCATGATAGGTCTCATCTTTCATAGTCTCTACAATTGAATTACCATGAACATTGAATCACAATTAATACTCCCATAAAGAAATCCTCTCAAATGCATCAACCAAGAATTTGTGATTTCCTTGTTCATCAATTGATCTATCCTTTTATAATTGTTGCACACCATTACTTATAGCAAATTAACCTGTAGCTTCTCCTCTTGGTAAATATTTCTTTATCCCACCTTCGAAGGCTCAACCATTGCAACAACCATCCTGTGCTTCAACATATCATTTATATGTTTACTAGACTCTAACACCAAGTTCTCTTATTCAGAACTAGTTATCATGCAAAACTTCAGTTTTGATTGTAGCTTAACCTGAAGATATTATTGTTATCTAGGAAGTATAGCAAAATATGTTATTGTTATCTAAGAAGGATAGCAACATAGAAGAGAATTATGGAACTCAAGTTTTGGAAACGAGGTAATTTATTTTCATGGATATGAATTGTTTTGCATATATTTTGTAATAAAATTGGCTTTTAAGTTTGTCAAAATGGTTTTAAGTATTTAAATAATGTGTTATATTTTAAATTTGTATTAACTTTTAATTAGTAGATAGATTTTAAATTTTATATTTGTAATTGATTTAAAATAAATTATAAAAATTATGTTATATAGACATTTTAATAGAAAAGCCCTAATAATAAATTTATATTTATTAAAAAATAGTAATAATAATATATGTTTATGATACATTATAAATAAGGAGTTGGTATAACTATTTAATTGTATGACTAGTTGACAAATTTTGGAATTTTATGAGTTTATTGTTTTTTCTTAATTACTATATTAAAAATGAGTGAAAAAATTTAAGAATAAAAAGAAATGTTGTTTTTAATAAAAATATTATATCACTGAATTATGAAAAAGTGATTCATTAATTCATTTACTTTTAAATATAAGAAATTCTCATAAACTAAACTATTAAAGCTAAGATTATATGATGTGTTAAATTTTTTTCATTATCTATATAAAAAATTCATGTCTTTTAATTTTCAAGTGAAATCTATATTTGACTTGTACATTTTAATATATATTAAAGAATTAATTTTTAAAAAACTGTGATATTTTTAATTACACTTATTTAAGATAACTTTGTTCCGGTACCTAATTTAGAATTCAATATACAATTTTAAAGTAAAATAAAACAACATACAATTTGTATTATTCATTTTTTTCCTCAATTTTTTTTTTTATACTTAGATATATATGAAACCTCCATGTTTCAAACCAAAGAAAAAATCTAAGATATTCAAATTTAACACTTGTCAAATAAATGGAGATTGAAAAATATATATATATATATAATATATAATATATATATAATATATATATATATATATAACATGAAATTCAAAGTATACAGAATTCTATGGAAGATTCAATAACATATCCCTATCTAATAATAAATCCACAAACACAACCTCTATCACATAAGATGATAGCAACGAAATAATTTCACCACATGAAATGTAACTTCTTATCTCATCACAATTCAAATAAAAAAATATTACAACACTTGATTATAATAGTGATCTGATTGTAAAATCAAGAATACAATTTTCAATTCTACCATCTTCATAAATGTAAACTCATATTCCCTTATCAATCAAACATCATCTATTCTTTTCACCAAGAAAATAAAAACATTATATAAACTCAATATAAAAAATGAAAAAATTATTTAAAATTTAACCAATTTTAAAATTCATGCACAAGAAAATCTTAAATAATACGTAACAGAATTAAATTAACAACATTAAATCAGTTCATTGTGAAGATTAAATTGGTTAAAATCAAACGTCCAGAGAGCGGGTCGATTCCGGGAATCGACCCGCGCCGTCGGGCGGGCGGTCGGCTCGGGATGGCCTGTGCTCGCGCAGCCACCCCGGGCTGCACCCCCTCCGACCGGTGGTGGGTCGATTCCCGAATCGACCCGCTCTCTGGACGTTTGATTTTAACTGCTAAAAAAAATTGTAAAAAAATAAATTTCAATAAAGAAGTGCATGTAAGTTTGGAAAATAATTGCTATTTGATCGACAATGCATAGGGCTAAAAGGACCGTGATGAAACGTTATGCAAGAAGTGCAGAGAGTGAGAATCGATGGAAATTATTTTTGATCATATAATATTGAAGCGAGCAACGAACAATTTATGCTACGAAGATGCTTTTTGCACAGATATTTATTTTCTTTAAATTAGTGATTCATTTTCTTTGCAGTTCAACTGAAAATTTAACATCACAGTGTCTTCTTTCTACACAACATACTTGTCTTTCGCTTCTTTTTTTGTTAAGAACATTTCATTTTCTGAAGTCCTACCTGCTACATAATTTTAAAATGGATGATATCAAAATCATTAACCTTCACTTTCCATAAAGGATCTGCAGACGATGCAACTTCTAGCCCTCATCAGATCTGCTTCAGTGACAACACGAAATCTTTCATCTAAGATAATTGGTTTAGTTGAATATATATGCCTAGAATTTTTTCCCTTAGGAGATTTTCCGTAACCCATCATTTGAGATTCAAACGCGTGATGTTTCTTTTGAATTTGAGGTTCAAACAACAAACCTTCTCCAACATGGAGTTCCTCGAGGATTATTTGTAGGATTCGAAGGCAAAGATTCTTCGTGCAAATAAGAGATGTGAATTAGCAATTCACTTGAATTTTTTGTAGTACTCATTGTATGGATCAAACCCACTTGCTCCATCAAACATCACGTGATAAGCAGATTCCTTAATGGGAATATCTGCAAAGGTTCAGTTGTTAAGGATCACCTTAGCGACTCTAGGCTGGCAGCATATGACTGCGCAAGTGAAACTGATGCTAAAGGCATTCCAAAGAATTCACATGTTGGGGTTGTTTGTTTAAACAACAATCTCAGGGACATAATATTTTCCCATAACTGAAACCTGGCCTCCTGCAACTGTCATTCGTTAAGGGTTAGTGACTCCATCTCTTTTGGTTGGCAATGGAAAGGCAGGGGAGTGTTTGAAGTAAGTGTCAGAAACCCATTTACCATGCATTTACAAATGTATCATACCACAACGGTAACAACCACAATGCGAATAACATCAATGAGCCTCTTGACTTGTATTTTCGAAATACTAGACTGGAAAGTAATCTGGGTGCGTTAATATTTTGTCATATGGTATTGCATATGCATCAATCTGCTTTCATCATATTGGATTTAATACTCGCACACAAGAGAGCTTAAAAGTGCAGAAGAGTTTTTAGGATTCCCACAACGACATAGCCTATATAGCCTATACTAATTAGTTAAATGCGTCGGTCGTAGATCATGGATGGTAGCTTCGTACAACAGGCAGTTACTTCCATTCAGTATCAACCGACGAAAGGAATGGTATGAGTTTAGAGCATTTAAATAATTGTACGTTCGAAGCCAAAATATTTTTTGTATTGGTCCACCATCCCATCAAACATTTCGATGTTAAATTTTTAGTTGAACTGCAAAGAAAATGAATCGCTAATTTAAAGAAAATAAATATCTGTGCAAAAAGCATCTTCGTAGTATAAATTGTTCGTTGCTCGCTTCAATATTATATGATCAAAAATAATTTCCATCGATTCTCACTCTCTGCACTTCTTGCATAACGTTTCATCATGGTCCTTTTGGCCCTGTGCATTGTCGATTAAATAGCGATTATTTTCCAAACTTACATGCACATCTTTATTGAAATTTATTTTTTTACAATTTTTTTTAGCAGTTAAAATCAAACGTCCAGAGAGCGGGTTGATTCCCGGAATCGACCCGCTCTCTGGACGTTTGATTTTAACCAATTTAATCTTCACAATGAACTTATTTAATGTTGTTAATTTAATGTTGTTACATATAGTTTAAGATTTTCTTGTGCATGAATTTTAAAATTGGTTAAATTTTAAATAATTTTTTCAGTTTTGATATTGAGTTTATATAATGTTTTTATTTTCTTGGTGAGAAGAATAGATGGTGTTTGATTGATAAGGGAATATAAGTTTACATTTATGAAGATGGTAGAATTGAAAATTGTATTCTTGATTTTACAATCAGATCACTATTATAATCAAGTGTTGTAATATTTTTTTATTTGAATTGTGATGAGATAAGAAGTTACATTTCATGTGGTGAAAGTATTTCGTTGCTATCATCTTATGTGATAGAGGTTGTGTTTGTGGATTTATTATTAGATAGGGATATGTTATTGAATCTTCCATAGAATTCTGTATAATTTGAATTTCATGTTATATATATATATATATAATCTATATATATAATATATATACTATATATATATATATAATTTTTTTTTTTTCAATCTCCATTTATTTGACAAGTGTTAAATTTGAATATCTTATATTTTTTTGGTTTGAAACATAGAGGTTTCATATATATCTAAGTATAAAAAAAATTGAGGAAAAAAATGAATAATACAAATTGTATGTTGTTTTATTTTACTTTAATGAATTCTAAATTAGGGACCGGAACAAAGTTATCTTAAATAAGTGTAATTAAAAATATCACAGTTTTTTAAAATTAATTCTTTAATATATATTAAAATGTATAAGTCAAATATAGATTTCACTTGAAAATTAAAAAACATGAATTTTTTATATAGTCAAACTTGAAGCCGAACCTCATCCAAACTTCATTAGAAAATTTGAACCCAAATCAAATTTCATCGTTGTCAAACCTGAAATCAAACCCGAACAATGTGACTTAGCCTTGGGTCATTGAGACCATTATGTGCAAAATTGTAAGTGGATAGACTAAGATGATCAAAACACTGTATAGACTAAGATGATATCTTCAAATAAAATTAATGTTTTCCATATGTTGTTAAATGAGAAGTTATGAAGCATTTTTATGTTGTTGGATTATGTCTTAAGTATGATAAATTTATTGTTTAAATATCTATAATGCAATATCAAATTAGAGATATAATGTCTGTTTTATTCAGTATACAAATAAAGACTTTTGATTTCATTGAGTGATATACTTTGTTCATAATGTCATGGTTTTTTAATTTTATAGTTGAAAAAATTTCAATTTCTTTTGTATCTAGCATGGTGTGGTTGAAAACATGTTAATTTATACTTAGGAAAGAAAAATGATATTCTACCAGAAACATTAATGTGTTTTTTCCTTAAAAATTAACTTTGTTTGAGACATAAAAAATTGGTTTTATTAGCATTTTTTAAAAAGTTTGAAAATTGACCCTAAAAAAAAAAACGTTATTCCAGTAGCATCACTTTCGTTTTGAAGCTATATTTTGCACGAAAATTTCGTAGTAAATTTCGTAGTCACCGCCATTTTTAAAACACGTTCAAAATTGGCACCTGAAAAAAAAAAAACATCGTTCCAGTATACACACTTTTCGTTTTTAGCACTGTTTTTGATGTTTTTTTGGGGTTTTTGGGCCAGAGTTCTCATTTTGAGTTTATAGTTCCCGTTTCAAAGTTTACATTGTTCTCCTAAAAATGAAATAAAAGACTAAAATGAAAAATTAAACGGTTAAGAAACAAGAAGAGGATGATGTGGATTACCTGGTGAAGACGGCATCTGATTCCGACGGTTGGATTTTCCGCAATCCTCTCTGGAAGTTTTCATAGCAAAAGCACTATTTCCTCACCCAAATCACAAATGGTAAAAATCAATGGTAAAACCCCCTTTTTATAATTTTTTTGAGTAAATAAATTTCAAATTTGTTTATGTTTCACTTTAAAAAGGTATTATTGTGACATTTTTATCTCTTTCAAGCAGGTATGAGTAATGTTTGTGTTCTTGTGCAAGATAACAGGATTATTCAGGCAAAATCTATCATTTTCAACCAGAGTCACCTTTTAAGCCCTTTTCTGACTCCTAAAACATGAAAAGATTGCCGAGTTTTTCCTTTAAACTCGTTAAAACGGAATTAAAAGATGGTCGATTTACAGCTCTTTTCCGACCGTAAAAACATAAAAAGATCGCCGGATTTTTGTCGTTTCAAATTCGATATTGGTTATAAACCGACGTGTCCTTGATTGCTTTTTTACTTTTTCAGGTCAAAGGCACTAACAACGAAAAGTACTCCTTGGTCGTAAAAGATCAAGCGGTTCTCTCAAGTATTATTTTATACTTTTTCGGGCTTGGGAGACACAAATTTACGAAAAAGTCAAACCCTGGAGTCTTCTTAAGTTTTTTCAGATTCTCTAAAAATGAAAAAACGCTGAGTTTCTCCTATACTGGACTCGTTAAATTTCGACAGTAAAGGACCTGTTCTATTACAAACAGGAACAGACCACTCCTTCTTAGGGTTGGAATTTAAACTAAGTTGGACTCACCCGAAGGGTGAGCTTATAATCAAGCATATGTTATCCTCCTCAAGCTTGTAAAATATAAAGAGGTACTTGCCAGAAATGGTGGGGGAAAAGAGAGAAAAGTGAGTTTGTTTGTCATACTTTATAACCACTCTTGAACACGACACTTTCATTCACCTAGGTTGGGAAATCCTTTACCTAACAGTTGATCAAACCATATTGAAAGTCTTCAGCCGGTTTCTGGGTATTAACTTTGGGTCAATCATCACCAAACCATCTGTCATGTCATTATGTGTTCAAGAGGTCAGTGCAAATAAGCCATTCATCTGCAAAATGTCTGTCATCCATCTTGAACGTCCCTGAGTCAGTCCTTGCAACTAAATTTATTCAACTTGATCTATGATTTCATGTTGTGGGCTTGCCTACGACGGATCGCTTTCTATCGACTTCAACTCATTATCTAGAAAGATGATCTAGGAATCGCCAGTACCTTGAGATCTGCATGCCTCAATGGCAGGTTTCTCGCCTTTGATGACACTTTACATCATTGACTTTCGATCAAATGATTCCATGACATGTTTGACATCAACACATCTTATCACATTTCATGGATTGTGCTGAGTACTTTGACAGCCATTGTCATTATTGGTGGTTTCTCTCACACTTGTTAACAGTTTACATCATTGACTAGTAATCAAGCAGTTTCTACCATGTTCGACTTCGACACATTCAATCGCATGGATAGAATCGTACTATTTCGGGACGTAGAAATGAAGACCCTGGATCTAGTTTCCACCATCCAGGTTGCGAGGAATTTTGTATTCATTATATTATGGACTATTCATAAACAAATGGCTGCGTCCATACTGTGTCCACATGTGTCTGTACTTATGATGTGTTACGAGATCATTCCTATATCAGAGCAGTAGTTAGTCTTCTAGTCAGTTTTCAGTCTCTTAGTCAGTTTTTATCTGAGTATGGGAATGCCTACCTCAGCGATGATATGATCTCATATATATATTTTTCATTGAATATTTTTACAGGTTCCAACCGGGCTCTCTGCAAGATGATCCTCGAAATGATAAAGCACTTCACTCTTCCTATATGATAAATGAAAAAATCCTCATATGCTACAGACTTCGCACTTTAGGGGACAATCTGTTACACAAAAATATTGTCACCTTGATTATTTGCACTCGGTGTAGGTCTATCACCACCTATACCAGCTTCCTAAGAAAGTCTCAAACCTCAACTCTTCAAAACAAGCTTTAGAAATGAGAGAAAGACATCAAAAAAGCAATGTAACTCCAGTTCCGCACTTTCTCTCACTTTTGCCTGTGGGCCCGCACCTTCTGTTCAAGATATCTGCGTACTTATACGCTCTGTATGTAAAGGGGAGGGTGCATACCCCTGTAAAAGTCAAAAGGAACAATCCTTATCTTAAAAAACTCATCTTGGGTTAATTCTAGAGTTTTCTAGAAGCATTTGTTACGTGGATTGTTCACTCCAAGTGGTTCATGCATCCCATGAGAGGAGGAACTAATCCCTTATTGAGAGGAGATATCCCTTTGAAGGAGGACTCTATCCCTTTGTAGGAAGAGCAGGTAACTGATCTCCATTGCACTATAAATTGAGGCATTGGGTCAGTGGCTAGGAGGTTAGAAGCTGAATGTTTGAGGGTAAATGCTAGTGAAATCAAGACTTCCTATTTGAGCTTAAGAGGACAGATTACATACCTTTTTGGCTTCATTGGGGAGTGAGTGAAGCTTGTCAAAGTAGAGGAGACTTCTTGTTGGACCCTAGGAGGAGCTTGTACAACATCAAGGCAAAGGTTGTAAGGTTCTTCTCCTTTTGAATCAATACAATCAAGCTCATTTTTCTCAACAAGTATCTTATGTTATTTGTTTCATGGACTCCTTGACTTTCATGTTGAATATGTTTTATAATACTGGATATTCAGGTGCTATTTAATCGTTTTCCTTGTTTGTGCTTGCAGGTTTGTGACAAAGGAACTTACTTGGATCAAAGGAGTGAAGGCATCTCCAAACTTGCGTTGGACATGAGGTAGGCCTTAAACACATTGTTTGCCATTATTTATAAAGCACATTTAGAGAAAGATAATGTCTGGTTGGTGTGTTTGTCATTAGGTCTTCATTAGATTCTAGGAAGGTCTATCTTGTCCGCAAGATCGACTCATTCCACGTGACAATAGGCATTACCGCTTCAACCCCATAGACAAGCCTAAAGGGGTTTGTCCAGTCAACTTCCTGCATGTCGTTCGATAAGCCCATAGTACTGTAGGTATGCATAGGTCCAATAACTTCGTTGAGCATTGAAAACCTTGGTCAACACATTTTTGAGCACTTTATTGAATGCTTCCACCATTCTGTTAGCCCACGGGTGATAAGGCGTTCTCTTCTGGTGATATAGCTGAAATTCCTCCATCACCGTGTTGATCGTCTCACTCAGGAAGTGCATACCATGATCACTCATCAAGATCTCCAGATAGACAAATTGCATCAGTACGTGGTCTACGAGTAACTTTGAAGTGTTCATGCCTATGCAATCCTTCACAGGTTCTGCCTCCACCCAACCAGTCAAATACTCTATCGCGATGATAATGTACCTTGCTCCTTTCTTTTCTTGGGGCTTAATGGGTCCCAAAAAATCTATTTCCCATTTCCCAAAGGGTTGTAACGTCATTTGTGGATTCAAAGGCATCTCATCCCTCTGTGACAGCCTGCCAATACTTTCACACACATCACACACCTTGCAATATGCTTTTGAGTCCTGACCAAGGGTTGGCCACTGCAACCCTACGCGTAGAATCTTCTGCGCAGTTGCTCTTCCTACATAATTTCCTCCCATGACACCCCCATGAGCGTCTAAAAGGATGCTTGTTCTTTTGAACTCCGTTAGATACCATTACAATATCTCATGAGTCCCCATACTGTACATATGCCCAACAATGACAGAGAAATTTGCCCCACACACCACTAATTCCATCTTCTACTGGACAATGCATCCTTCTGGTGCAGTACCTATCGTTTGGAAATGTATTATATCCTAAAAATGACCATTTGTGACATGGACTGCAAATAGATGTGTGTCAGGGAATCTTCTTCCAAGTTAGTGGGTTCCTCCCCCATTTTGATGCACGACAGATGGTCTGGTCCTGCGTTCAGTCATCCAAGATTTACAATAACTTCAAAATCATACTCTTCGAACAATAAGAGCCATTTACAGATTCTCTACCCCAACATAGGCTTATTGACCAGGTACTTTAACGTGGAGTGATCCATATACATTTTAAAATGGCCTCCCAACAAGTAGTTCCTAAACTTATAGAGCACATACACCATAGATAGCTCTTCGTGCTCAGTGGTGGAATAGTTATTCTCTGCTTTGGATAATCTTTGGCTTGTGAACGCAATAGGATGGTCCAAGCCTTCTTCGCCAACCCGTGTTAGTAGTGTTCCCAGCGCTGTACATGACGTGTCGACATGTACATGAAACTCTTTCTTGTAATCTGGGAAGACTAGAATCGGTGCGGTGACCATAAATACATCCAAGCTCTTATTGCATTCCTTGTTCGAGCAGAATGTGACATCCTTCTTTAACAATTTCTCCATAGGCATGGTGATATGGGCATAGCCTTTGATAAACTTTATGTAATATCCCGTATGTCCCAGGCAAGCATGCAACTGCTTTACACTCCTCGATGCTTCCAATTTCAATATCGCCACTGTCTTTGCGGGATCTACCATTAGTCCCTACCTATAAACCACATACCCCAACAGGTTCCCAAAAGGAACACAAAAAAAACACTTCTTGAGATTGGGTGTGATCTGGTATCTTCGATAGGTATCCAACATCTGGCGCAAGCTTTCTACATGGTGTTTAACTAGCCCAAACATGGTCCAGTCATCAAAATATGCCTCCAGGAACTTATGAATAAATTTCTTGAAGGCATCCACAACTACGTGCTAGAAGATCAGAGGCGCATTCTTCAATCCAAATAGAATTATGGTGTACTGAAAGCAACCCCACTTAGTCGTGAAGGTCAATTTTCTCCTATCCTTTGGTGCAATTTTTATTTGATGGTACCTAGAGAACCCATCAGTGAAGGAATATGCTTCCTAGCCACCTACATTGGCCAACACTTCATTAGTGAACAAAGTTGGGAAAGGATCATGTACACAAGCGTCATTCAGCTTCTAGAGATCCACACATATCCTCAGATTATCCCTAGTCAGATTTCTCCATAGGCTTACCCAGTCAGATTTCTCCATAAGCTCAATGATGCCTACCGTGAGCATTTTTTCTAGATCTAAGTGGACCTTCTCCTTATATTTTGGATTGAGATGGTAAAGCCTTTGCTTAACTGGCTTGAAGTCAGGCTTTAATGCAATCTTCATCATACCTAGGTCCCTGATTATCCCCTTCAGATCTGTATATTTGGTAGGGAATAAACCTTGGTATTCACAGAGCAATTCAGCGACCTTATCCACTATCACATCGTCCCAGTAGTCTCCAATATCCGTGAATTTGGGTTCTACCTCCATACCAATGTTTGCTTGTTGCATTTTCAATGGCATGGATATATCAGGGTTCTAAATCAATGGTCATTTAATCTCACAGTGACCCTCTATTTTTGGAATGTTAATATTCCATGGATTCTCATCTTCTTCTTCAGCAGTCACATTATACCATTCCAGCACGTGACTTATCTGAGTGGCACACTCAGGCTGAATCAAGTCCAAAGGATATTGTGGTATCCTAAATATTGTTGCTTTCACTTCTTGTAGCGCCTCAACAATATAGACAAACTCATATTCAAAAGTGAATGTCATTATGAATCCCTCGTGTAGAATATTCCATTCAACTTTACCATGGTAGAGCTCTATTTTGATGTACCAATTCATTGGGACAACATCCAAAGTGTGACAGAACAAGTGCACCCATTCAAGTTGAGGCTTTTCTCCATAAGCCTGGGCCCATTTAGCCAAATGTGCATGCAGATCATCTTGCCCATCATACTTTTCTTTCATTCACATCTTAGGCTTCCCGAATTGTGTTCTCATCATCCTCCTACATTCGCGCCAATCATCAAAGATTTCCTTATGCGTACCTGACCATCTTGCGGGCATAGCGCACAGTTCCCAGTGCAATGCCTGGAAGCACTGCTTTTCTAGTACCTCCCTTTCAAATTCATTCAAAAAGATATGTACCTCATTCAGACCATCATATGTAGGCACGTTTCTTACCTCTGAGGACACACAGCATAGTGAACAGGTCATCATGTTGCAATTCAGCATAGTCACTTCATGTAACTGATTCTACCAGTGTTATAACTCTTCATCGGAGTTTGAAGTGCAAGAAATCTCACGATCCCAAGTAATCCACCCATCCACGGTGGGATTCACCCAATATTGATCTCGCATTGTCACCTTATAGATAGAGTCCAAATTGTCATCACTCTCATAATCGCGGTCTGGTTCAGTATAGCGTGATCCCTCAGTAGGATCTAGGGGTACTATTATGCATAGATATTTCTTCTCAAAGATAATATTCCACTTCTCTAGGTTGATTCCCCCATTCATATCAATAGCCTAATCAATTCCCAAGAGCAGAGGATAGGGGTTGTTGTCATCCATTCTCTCTATTACCTCAAAATCAACCAACGCGCTCGCACCTTCAATATCCACAGTCACCCCCTACAACCACCCCATGGGGATGATCTTCTATTGATTGGCCATCCTTAGCTGAATTGAAGACCATTACAGCACAGGTCTCCCCATCTGTTCCTAAGTCTGCTTTGGTAGGATGTTCAAATCTGACCCCAGGTCAAAAATAACCTAATCCATTTCATACTCTCCTATTTGTGCGGTTAGTCTCATCTCCAGTCTCGTTCTTTTTTATGCTTGCCAATCCTCCGTACTACGCGTAACTCACCCGGAGTGATTCCAGCGCATCTTTTGATGAGCTCTTGTAACCCCTTCATAGCCTTACTATCGTGTGGTAACTTCATGCAAGTCTCTAGGAAATTTGTGAGAATAGAAGGGTCCATCTCTTGATCAAGAATATCATTACTTCCTAAGGTGGAGGCCTCCATGAAGCTCCTCTTAGCTTCCATGAAGGTTTCACGTGCCCACTCCAAATCGAACTCAGCCTCCTATGCTGAAGATTTGCAAACCCATGTATTACCTTCTGGCTATTTCCCCTTTTCATATCATGTCACGATTTTCTAAGCACTATATTGACATTTGGATCCTCTCTGCATGGCTCAGACCTCATCATCTGCAGGTTCTGAGTCAGCGGAGGTGGTAGCACCCCTTTGTCACATATCCTTTCTATCAGTTTAGGATAGTCTTTCGTTTCATGATCAAACAATGTGCAATACTTTCATGATAGACATGTTGAGGTAGTATAATCACGGGCATAGAGTCATGGTCCCTCACAATGGTAGTAGATCAACTGTATCGAACTTCTGCCAGGTCCTCGTCTGCCTCGGCCTCGTCCGCACCCCTTAAATCATGTTCGCGCCATCCCTATGCTCTGTTCAGGGGCGCACATTTCTGCCTGAACCCTATAGGTGGGAGTTCAATCCATCATCAATTTATAACTCCTGCAATTACACTCATCATGCCCTAACGACCTACAAAAGTTGCAGAACAGTTGTTGCAGTTTCTGTACAAACTTCTGCAGCAAATGAAAGTTATCCATGGAATGTTTTCCTACTACCTGATAGAGAGTGTACCATAATGTAGGCCCTGCGCTAGGTATTGCTTGGGCTTCTAGGCTTAAAGGAATTGAGCCTTCTCCTATAATATAGTTTGCAAAGACTGGGCAATGGTCCTTGTCATGCCCCTGACTCTTGCATTTCAAGCACCATACCTCCTCACACACCTCTAGTCGAATCATCGTGTCCTACTTCAGACTTTACATCTCAAGGCATAGTTTTTTCAGCTATGCATGGATCTATTGAACCCCCAGGTTTGGATCTTACATCAAAGTTTAATGTAGTCTCATGGAAATCTCCAAGACCTTTGCCTGCGTGGTTATCTTCTACTACAACAACGCAACCCTTAAGTGTGGTAGTAGCGAAGCCACAACCCGCTCATGATGTTGTGAGTCTGTCAAATTCATGTTGGCTTCGTAGATTGTACACTTTTACCTCTAATCTAGTTCCCAAGGCATCTCACCTAGTTGCATGGCGATTTATTTGAATCTCATAATCAACTGTGCCTCAGATTTAGGCATACTAAACTCTCTATTCAATGTTGTTTAGATGTCTACCACTCCATCATTCAGGTTGTCATTAGAGTACTTGATATTCCAGGTTAGTGTGAAATATTGCAAAGAACTAACCAATGTCGCCTTCTTTATATGACCATCTGTAACACCTTGAGCTTCCCATATAGCTTTCACAATGAATAGAAATTAGTTTAGGTCCTAATTTCCCTAGCCTTTGAACAAAGGCAACTTCACTAAATTTGTCATGCTGAACTACGATGGAGGTGGAGGTGGTACGGGTGAAGCCACAGGAGATGATGGTGAAGTTGGAGGTTGTGTGGGCGGAGGTTGTATTTGCGGGAATCCTTGTCTTATTAACTGAATGACACTTCATGGAGAAACTTTCACTATCCCTTCCTCACCACCTCGTGGAGGTAAAATCAATGGACTATACTCTGAATTATTTTTTCCTTCATTCCCATAAGCTTTTTTGCTTCGCGTAGTTCCGAACATCAAGGTAGCTACATAACCCATTTTTTTCATAATATCATTTTAATCCTGGTATTCAAAGATTTCATGTACTTACCTCACGATCCTTTGAAAAAGTGCCGCTTCGCCTCACTGTAGTTGACTGAGGTGTCGAAGGCGAACTGAGTCACAAACACTCCTAGGATGTGATCGAGCCAATGATTGGCAACACATGTGATCTTATTCTCAGATGCTTCCAATTTCTATATTAGCTCCAGTGTCCAAACAATAGGACCATCAAGTTTCCACCTACCTTTGTTGTCTGCTAGATTTGCGATCCACTCGTATAGCTCAATTGTGAAGGAGGAGTAAAAGGTCTCGTGGATCTTTGTATACAGGTATCTGTCCAACCACTATTCCTTTGTTAGTCATGGGTTTCTATCCTGTTGCGTCGCGAGTTTGTGGATATTTCTATCCAACCAGTTGTCAATCTCCTTCTTAGTTGGATTCTAGTGATACGACATCACACATCTCCTATGCAGATTCTGGTCCCGGCAGCAAAACCATTTGTTGGCTTGAGGGGGCCTGACCCAGGTTCAACATTAATTAGCCAAACAAATCCCTACACTACTGGCCCTTTCAGCATCAGCAAGTGGAGCGTGGACCAAAGTCTCAGCCAAATTAGTATGGGGGTATGTTGGAACCAAGTTTCGACACCTTAAGATGGTTTTGATGTCATTTTATTCCCTCTATCCCTTCCTTCGTGTAGGTCAGTTCGCTCTAGGGCTTGCAAGACAAGCCCTTAATTCTGTCCTTCAATACCTCTGCAAAAGGGTATGATTGATCTTTGCGCAGCCCTAGCCTGCTGCTCAGGTACTTTCGTGTTATTATGGTAGCGTGTCGTGTAGACTCCCCAATTAATCTAAGCAAAATTCTTATGTTATCAAACAATTATAGTTAACATGTAAATAGATATTCATAAGTGTATTCAATTATTCAATGTAATTGCATTCATTCGCGCATCACATAATAATAATAAAGGAAATTCATACATAACATATCAAGATGCATCAATAGAACAAAGGCAAAGGAATTACCGAATATTTCTCTTTATTGATATCTTCCAAGTGATCACAGGGTCTCTCCACCCTGCGCACATAGCTGGAGGGGTTTGCGTAGTGCGCACTCAGCTGCAGAGCCTCTACCTACACTACAACCCAAGACTTAGACTTCTTACTTTAGAGCTATGATTCTCTTACCTTGTGTCTCTCTAACTACTTAGAGCTTAGCTCTTTTTATACAATCCCATGGTCCATGGACAATGGGTAGATCTCTTACAGATGACTTTACTTTACAAAACTAAGGGCATACTACCCTTTATGACACATGACACCTTCGCACTCCGTGGCCATAAAATGTGGAGACTTTACAATTTTATTACAAAACTTGACTCAAACATGGGATTTTATCCCCAAAATTTCCCTTGGGGGATCCCACTCCCAACACTTGTGTATCCATAATCTGATTAGTTGTGGCCTATTCCATGCAATCAAGATTTAACTTTGTTGGTGTGATTTGTTCTGCAATGTCTAATGTGTCTAGTAATGGTGGGTATTGAATCTTCTCTTATTAATAAAATGAAGTGTTAAGGTAGAATCCATGAAATTTCTATGCTCTGCCTTTAAATTTGTTTAATATTCTATGTTTTCTTTAGTTTAAGGAGAATCCTTGAGATCCATTGCTCTCCTTAGCCTCTCACCGGTCTAATCTATCCATCTCACCTGATTTATGGCATCAAAAAAATTTCCTATCTTGCCACAAGTGGACCTCTGCAAAAACTGTGCCTCATCCCCACACCCAAAATTGCCTTTCCCTTGATTTCAACAAAATCATAAAAAAAAATCAATCCTAAACTCTTTGTACTTAATACCTAGCCTAAAATCAGTCATCAATTCGGTCATCTCGAACCTTTTCAATTATCTTTTGCAGAGTTGGACTTGGAGAGAGCGCTCTCCTGTCCTCGTAGGGCTAGCTACGAGGTTGAGAATGGTTTGATGTGGCCTTGAGTCTTGCCTTATTTCAGCCTAAGGCAGATTTGAGCGCTAACAGGAGGAACCTCCATGAAATGAGGGAGAGGGAGCTTATCCTCAAGGGAGGTTGCACAAGAGGTGGAACCACCATCCCAGAGGCAGAAAGGCAACCCAAACTGACCGAACAACCAGCTCTAGAAACATCTAGAAGGCCGACTGTTTGAAATAATTTGCCAAATCTAGATCGTCATGGGTCATGAACTAGGGAATAGTGATGATGTCACAATAGCACAGTGCATGATAGAGAATCGTCGTGGATTTTGAGGGTTTACTAGTGACAATGCATAAACATAGTCAAAAAGGGTCAATCCTTAGGATTAGAGAGCATTTGCTTAATCCTCTTACACTGGTGGGAAGATATGAAGATGTTTATTTGACACATGACATAGTAGAGGGACTGAGATGAGGACAGTCACAAATTACTATGTAATAGTACAGATAATCAATCAGTTTGATTTATAGTGGAAATGAGGACGGTGAAGTGATATAGATAATTTTGTCCTTTCTTTTTTGATCATCACAAAGCAATCTTGTTAAAGATGATAATGTTCAAGATATTTTCATGTGCCAGTAGGCTCCATACTTCTTGTCCTTAAATATACATTGTACTTTTATGCCATAAAGAGGACCATAAAGAGTGATCTGGGATGGTGTAGGGATAATCTTGCAAGGGGAAGAAAGGGTGTTCTCAAAAATAATCACAAGGTGTTGTTCCCTAAAGGGAACAACAAAATGAAACCCACACAAAAAGTGTTGTTCCTTATAGGGAACAGTAGTTGTTCCCTATAGGGAATAGTAAATAAAAACACGCAAAAAAAGGTGTTTTTCCTTATAGGGAATAGTAGTTGTTCCCTGTAGGAAAGAACAAAGATAATACATGCAAAAAGTGTTGTTCCCTATAGGGAACAACAACTGTTCCTTGTAGGGAACAATAGCTGTTCCCTACAGGGAACAAAAGTTGTTCCCTATAGGGAACAACAACGGTTCCCTATAGGGAACTGTAAAGAGAATACACACAAAAAAGTGTTGTTCTCTATAGGGAGCAACAACTGTTCCATGTAGGGACAACAATTGTTCCATGTAGGGAACAACAAAGAGAATACACACTAAAATTGATGTTCCCTATATGGAACAACAACAAAAAAAATGCACGCAAAAAGTGTTGTTCCCTATCGGGAACAATATTTTTTGTCTATAGGGAAAAACAAAGCAAAATATACATGAAAAAGCAGTTGTTCCATGTAGGGAACAACAAAGGAAAATGTACACGAAAAGTGTTGTTCCCTATAGGGAAAAATAGCTGTTCCCCATAGGGAACAACAGTTGTTCCCTGTACGTAACAGCAAAGGAAAATGCCCACCAAAGAGTGTTATTCCCTATAGGGAACAATAGTTGTTCTCTGTAGGGAACAACAAAGGAAGATGCACACGAAAAAGTGTTGTTCCCTATAGGGAATAACGATTGTTCCCCATAGGGAACAATAAGGGAAAATAGGAAAAAAAACTAATAAAAATTAATCTCTACTATTCTAAGTAAATCCAATCAAATAGAAAGAAAACAGAAAATCAATTCTATGTACAGGTTTCAAAAAAATAAATTCTTCACTAAACTAGTGATGTCGAAGAGTTCCCCTCTTCAGTGAGAATTTGTATCGTAGAATCTTCACATATCTGTTGGCAAAATAATTCCCTTGTAAACAGTTTGTGGTAGAGGCATACTCGATGTCCATTTTCTTTAAAAAAGTAGCCAGACCCATCAATGGTGGCTAATATAAGGGTGCCATTATCGTGCATCTCTTATATCTCGTAGGGACCTAACCATCTAGTCTAGAGTTTGCCCGGGAAATCCTGGAACCCAGAATTGTACAGAAGTTCCCAGTCACCTTCATGGAATATATTTTTCTTGATGAGCGTATCATGCCATTTTTCTCTTTGTTGTTCAATCAATGTAGTATGTTGAAGAGCTGAGAGCCGAATTTCATCCAATTCATTGATTTGATGTAGTCTGTTAACCTGTGCTTCATTGAAATCCATCCCTACTTCTTGGGCTATCCTCAATGTCTGAATTTCAAATTCTATGGGGAAGATAGGTTCTTTGCCAAACACTAGATGATATGGGGAGTATCCTATGGTATTCCTCCAAGTCATGCGATATGCCCATAGGGCTTCTGTCAATTGGGTAGCCCAGTGACGTCTATGCGAGGTGACTATTTTTGTTAGAATGTCCTCGATTACTTTGTTGGTACTTTCTACCTGGCCTACAAATTGTGACCCTCCATCCATAATTATTTCTCTGGGCAAGTCATACCGCATGAAAATTTGGAAAATAAAATGCATTACTGTGTCCTCTGTTGCCCTTGGTAATGCTTTTGCCTCCACACATTTAGTCACATATTCCGTTGCAACCAATATATATGTATTTTCATTAAATGATTGTTTTATTGGGCCAATGAAATCTAATGCCAAGCGTTCAAAAGGTTCGATGACTAACTGTGGATGCAGGGGCATCTCATTAGACTGGCTAGGGAGACCCATTATTTGGCAGCTATTGCATGCCTAGACAAATTTCTTGGCATCGTAAAAAATGGTGGGCCAATAATAGCCCATATGTAACAATTTATCTCCAATCCTACGGTCTACAAAGTGTCCAGCACAAGGTCCATTGTGGCAGGATTTTAGGATATCATAGATTTCATCTTCTCTGACACACATGCGGATATGCATATCGACTCCTATGTGAAAGAGGTATCCTCCGATCCAGGAGAATCGAGTGCTATGTTTCACTATTAATTTTCTTTCTTTGGGCATCAGGCGCTTGGGTAATTTTCCCACTGCTAGGTAATTTGCAACATCTGCATACCACAGTGTTTTCACAATTACAACAAATAGGTGCTCATCGGGGAACTGGTTTTCTACTGCCACTACGTCATCTTTTTTGGCACACGTGAGAAGAAGTTTTCCACCAGATTTTCCTTTCATGGTCGATCCTTCATTGTTATGTCAAATTCCCACAAAATGATTAACCATCATGTCACTCTTCCATTCATAATAGGTTTATTAGCTAAATATTTGATAGCAGAATGATTAGTATACAGAACCACATGGTATCCTGTTATATCGTGTCTGAATTTGTTAATAGCATAAATTACAGCTAGAAACTCTTTCTTGGTCACAGTGTAATTCAACTCAGCAGGAGTTAAATTTTTGCTGATGTAGTATATCGTATAGGGTTTCTTCTCTTCCTCTTGGCCGAGAACTGCTCCAATGGTCTTATCTGATGCATCGGATGAAATCTAGAATGCTAAATCCCAGTTCAGGCCCCATAGTACTAGGGTTGTTGATACTAGCCATTTTAATTCTTCAAAGGCAATGTTACATTTGTCAGTCCATATAAAATTGATATTTCATGTTAAAGCATATAATGGTGCAGAATTTTGGAAGAAGTTCTTTATAAATCTTCGATAATATCCAAAAAATCCCAAAAAACTACGTACCTCAGTTTGAATGCAGGGGGTAGGTATTAAGACGATTATCTGATTTTTTGTTGGATCTACCTGAATTCTAGCTGCTGAAATGTAATGACCCAGGATCAAGCCTTTGATCATCATCATGTGGCATTTCTTATGGCTTAAGTAGAGCCTAGTAGTAATGCATCTTTCCAGTACTTTCTCTAGTGTCTGTAATGCTGGCTCGAAGTCATCTCCCTAGGGTGTAAAATCGTCCATGTACACCTCTAGTCCCTTGTTTATCAAGTCTGCAAAGATGTTGAGTATGGCTCTCTAGAATGTGGAAGGTGCGTTGCATAGTCCAAAAGGTAATACCCTATAAGCAAATGTCCCCCAGGGGTAGGTGAAGGTAGTCTTATCTTGGTCTTCAAGGGAAATTTGGATTTGGTTGTAGCCACTAAAGCCTTCTAGGAAAGAGAACAATTTTTTACCGACCAATGTGTCTAGAACCTGGTCAATGAATGGGAGGGGAAAATGATAGTTTTGCATTGCTTTATTAAGCTCTCTGTAATCGACACATATATGCCACTTCCCATTCTTCTTAGGAACCACAACTAATGGAGAAACCCATTTGCTATCAGATACAGGACAGATGAAATTTACATCTAATAGTTTCTATAGTTCATCTTTAACATCATCCTTTAGGTGAGGGTTTAATCTTCATTGAGTTTGTTGAATGGGTTTCGTATCTTTCTCAGTAAATATGTGGTGCATACATAATTGGGGGTCAATACCTTTCATATCTGGGTAATCCCAATCGAAAGCGTCTTTATATTTTCTAAGGAGTTAGATAAGTATCTGCTGTTGGTCATCAGTCAGGTTTATGTTGATGTTTAGGACATCCCCTGGCTAAATTTCAATGGGTTTGTTTTTATAAATAGTTGTTGTTGGTATTGTTTGGTCATTGATATATTTTAAGGGATCTTCTTCAATTTCTTTGTCCAGGGTTTCTTCAATCATGTGAAATTTTAGATTAGACATGATAACTGGGTGGTTAATGTAAGTGTTAATAATTTCATCTTCTATTTGATTCTTAAATTCAAGAGCATCTACTATAGTTAGTGGTGATCGAATTTTTTCAGTTAAATATGTTACAGGTTGTTTCCTAGTTTTTATTATAGTTAGGCTTTGCTGAGTTGGAGGATATAAAGCGAGGTTCTTCCATTACTTTCTCTTGCTATAGTGATAATGCCTATTCAAGAGCTTATATAAGCATCTGCAGTCACTAGCCAAGGTCTTCCTAATATTAGAGGACATCCATCTGGCCAGTTTCTAGGATTAATAATCAAGAAATCTGCTAGGTATTCCCAGGGATCTACAGACACCATTACATCCTGTAATGTCCCTTCTGGTTTAACAACTAATCAGTCAGCAAGTTCCAACAAGGTCGTAATTGGATCTAAGTTTGTGATGCCAAATCTCTGACACGTTGTTATTGTGAGTATATTAATGGCTTCCCCTAGATTGACTAATGCATTAGGAAAGGAACATCCATTTATTTGTACTGTGACTATAGGGTTTCCTAGGTCCTCATATTTCACCGGTGTTTCTTTGCATGATAATAAACTAGACAAAGTTTCAACTACATGGACAGTCGATGTTTCTTTTATTTTCCTCGTAGGCTTTTTGGTACACAATTCCTTAATGGTTTTTGCATAGATTGGAATGTCCTGAATAGCCTGGAGGAGGGGTATTTTTACACAGATTTTTTAATTCTCCTAGGAGATTGAAATCGGGATATTCGATTGGGAGGTATAATCAATATTTTTGGGAATGGTGGAGGAGAGGTAATAGTTTGATCGTGGCTTTTTTGTTTAACTGTATTCTCCATTTAAGGTGTTTGTTCTACAGGTAGTGTTTCTTCTAATTGTATATTTTTATCACCCTCTGATTTAGTTATCCATCCAGACTTGAATTTTAGTTCATTACACTCTCTCAACTTAGTTTCCAGATCCAACCCTTCAATAATTTGTACTAAATGGACTGGTCTATTGTTGGGATTCGGGTCGGGTTGGGTTGAGCTAGGAGCTGTGGTCTTAGATTGGGTTGAGGATTTTGCTACAACATGTAAGGTGCTGGTAGCATAGGTTGAGGTAGGGGGATTGTTCTTGCTGGCTAGTTTGTAGGTCTTTTGCCAGCTTGATTGCCAGTTTTGGTTTTGTGAAGTGTACGGGGGCCATTGAGATGGATATGGATTATTCTACCAAAATGGTGGAAAGTAAGAGGAATTTGGCCAACTATTGTTTGGATTTGATTGATTGGACCAAGGTGGCATATAGAATGCTTGTGGTGACCAATTAGGAAAAGGTGGCTGGTTCTGCCATGTAGCTCCTATGTATTGCTAAGAATTACATTGTGGGCATTGAAAGAATGAACATGGGTTGGTAGGCATACCTGTTTTTCATGCTTTCCACTGGCGACACTGATTTAACAGGTAGACTAGTGTCATTTCTTCCACTACCTTTTTGAAGACTACTTTTAATCCTGGGAGCAATGGGAAATTTTCTATGGCATGTCCTTTAGTGCATATGGCATAGGTCTATACCATATCGAGTGGACATTCTTTATGACTGTGTTTCTTCCTATATAGAGGGCAAAAAATAACCAGGTTATGTTCTGCTTCAGCCTGCTTCTCCTTGGCTTACATGATGTCTAATTGTGTTGTGAAGGTTCCCAGGATATCCATTTTGAAATATTCTAGTAGGTTGCTAATTTTGGTATGAGTAATGCTTCTGCCAAAGATTTTGTTGTCCCTGGTGATCATATTGTGTTCAGCTGGTTTTAGTCTTGTACTACCCCTCGAGCACCTGATACACAAATTAATAATGTTAACATATTCTTCTTTATAGATATCACCTTTACCCATAATATTTAATGTCTATATCCACTAGTCCTTCATCCCCTTAATCAGCATGGTTTTTAGCACATTGTTAGGTAGAGGAAGATTTGTGTAGGGAGACCTTTGGAGGTTATATTCGAAACACTCCACATACTCTTCCAAAGTTTCACTAGGTCTTGCTACCATTTGGAATATCTCATCTTTTAGTTCTCTAGATCTACAATAATCCTGATATTTTTTAAGGAAAGTAGTTTTCATTTTGTCCCAATCATTTATGGTACCCCCACCTAGTCCCATAAACCAATCAAGGCTGCTCCCTTTAAAGTGGAGGGAAACAGCTTTAGTTTCTAGGGATCGGTGGTGTAATCATAACCCCGACATAGGACGTCAAATTCAAACAAGAACACATCTGAATCTTCTGAAGTGAGTCCATGAAAGGTGGGAATATTTTGTAAAGGGATATCTTTCATGGGGGCATTGACAACTGTGTCAAAAATAAGATACTTTAATGTAGAGGTCTGGGGTGCTTATGGATTATTGGTCATTTGATCAAAGATATTCCAGTATCATTTCGGGATTTCTGGAGGTAGAGAGTTAACTCTAGGTTGTATAGAAGAGGTGGGAATGATCCTAACAACACTCCCTTCATCTGGGACACTGGGTGTCTTCTACTCAATTACTACCTAAGGGGATCCTGGTTCCTCTATTTCCCCTATTTCTCCTCCTCTGCAAGAATTCCCTTCTTGTGAGGGAATTGGTCGCAAATTTTCAATGTCTTGAAAACTCTGCTCAATCCCTTTAGTTTTACTATAGACATCAGTGTAGGCTACAGATGGTGAGCCTATGGCCTGAAGGGAGGTAGTATGTTGTCTGGAAGCAATCATTCGGGGACCTACTGATGGCTGAGATTTAGATTTTCTTAAGGTGTCTTCGATAAAAGTTGATTGTCCAAGGGTCACCGATCCCTTAGAAATTTCATGTTTGGGATTTCAGAATTGTGTTGTTTTCTGGTCCTTTCTTCTTAATCATTCATGAAAAAACTAAAATGTTTATTTCTACCTTAAGTTCCTAGAAATTCTGCTGGAAAACAGGCGAGGGAGTAGGAATTTTACTTGATTCGTACGCAAGTTCTTACCTTCTATTTTTAATACCCATTTCTGTCTCAATAGATTAACATCATACACCTACTTTATTTTTTTGTAATTGTGCTGAAAATCAGGCGGAGGAGCAAGCACTTTACTTTCTCATTACGTAGGTTCTTACCTTTCGTTTTCAATACCCAATTCTTTCCCAACAACAATTATCACATATACATCACTCTTTGTAAAATAGCGACACTCTCCCCGGCAACGATGCCAAAATGTTGGCTGATAAAAGGTGTCTTTTAAAACTCCTAATTAACCCACATTAATCATCAACCTGGGCAAGTCCTTTTATTCCAAGAGTGTACACAATATGTGCATGCTATAAATACAGAGAGTAATGTTTCTTAAAATGAAGTGTAGATCTTGGAGACAAGAGTAAACAGATGCATCTAATAAACTCAAATTGCAATCATTAAAAGAAATATGACATCTAATCTTCAAGACTCAATCCTCTACTAAAATCGTAATCAAATATCTCACAATCAATTCAATTAACCATAGCATCAGCTGAGAGCATAGTAGCAATAACTCATCTCTTCTTAGTTGGTTCAATCTAAATCATACTCAATCTCTATGAAGCAATCCATATGGAAATGATATCAATCTGAGAGTTCGATAACAATAAACAAACTCTTATAGTTGATTAAATTAATAGGATTCACTATCTAAATAATTTAATCTACAATAAGCGTAAATTGAATCAAGTGATAATGTTGTAATTTAAATAAAGAAAATATACTACTTCAATACAGGAGAGTGGTAAATAGAGAATAGGATAAACTCACAGAAAATGGGAAAATTAACAAACCAATCAAACTTGTGAGAATCAAAAATATATAACACAAGGAAGCAATTTAATCCACCAGAGGCCTAGCCCTTAGTCGCCAATGAACATTGTTGAGCTACTTCAATTATGTATTCATCATTGAACTTAAGTAGCATTACAATATGTTGCATTCTCCAATAGCTCGAGTCTATAAATTAAAATTACAATTTGAAATAACAGGGATCTCTCTCCTTTCCTCCTACAATCGCTTGCTTTTATAGTCAAAAAGAGGTAAAAGATAAATGTGATCCCTCAGGATCTCCCGATCCTAAGGGATTCACAATTAAATGTTATCTTTAGATAGCCTTCCTATTTTGTGTTGATCCTCCTAATTCATCCTTTGCCTTGTCTGTAACCGATGTGTTCCATTCTTCATTTGTTGGTCTATATTGTTCCATTGTTAGGGAACAACAACTATTCCTTTCATTGTTTCTCTACATAAAGAGGAGAAAAAGTTAGTTATGATAGCTAAATATTAACTGCAAGTAGTTCATCTATTTCTTATCATAATCCATCAATATTTTAGCATATTAAGATATGAAAAAGATAAGAAAAGAGGAAAAAGGTGATGAAATTAAGAATAAATACATACCTATTTCATAACTCAACACGAACTTCCATCGTGATCTGGATTTGATGGTACCTTGAGAAGCCATCCATGAATGAGTAAGCTTCCTAACCACCAATATTCTCCAATACTTCATCTATGAATGGTTTTGGGAATGGATCGTGAACACAGGCATTTTTAAGCTTCCTAAGGTCCACGCATATTCTTATTTTGCCTTTCTGTTTTTTCTCCTACACTACCATAGGAATCACCCAATCATATTCTTCCACTGGTTCAATAATCCTAGCCGCGAGCATTTTGTGTAATTCATCACAGACCTTTTCTTTATACTTTGGGTTCAAGCACTAAGGTCACTGCTTAACTGGCTTCACGTCTAGTTTCAGAGTGATCTTCATCATCCCTAAGTCACCAATGATCCCTTTTAATTACATGATTTTGGTTGGGAATAAGTCTTGGTATTCACAAAGTAACTCAACAACCTTTTCTACCATAACATCATCCCAATAATCCCCAAGAGTTACATACTTCTGCTCTGCTTATATGCCAATGTTTACCTGCTTTGTTTTTAGCGACGCGGTGATGTCGGGACCCTCAATTGATGGTCCTCGAACCATGCGCCAGCCTTTGGTCTATGGAATATTAATATTTCAGGGGTCATCATCATCCTCCTCCACCTGCACATTATAACACTCCAGTGCACTACTTAACTATACCGCCCATTCTGGCTAAAGTACTCCCATTGGCTGCTATGGCATTTTAAGGATAATGGCTTTCACTGCTTGTAGAACATTGTCCATCGTATCTAGCCAATGATCTTCAAATTTGAATGTTAACAAGAATCGCTTGCATAAGACATCCCATTCACCCATACCATGTCATAGTTTTGTCTCAGTATACCAGTTCATGGGTATGACATCCAGGGTTTGGTAGAATAAGTGTACCCATTCAGGCTGTGGTTCTTCCTCGTAGACCTTCATCCATTTCATGAGGTGTGTGAATGGGTCATCTCATCCATCGTATTTTTCTTCCAACCATAGTTTCAGTTTTCCAAATCACAGGCACATCATCCTTCTACATCCATGCTAGTCCTCAGAATGTCCTTGATCTGTACCCCACCATCGTGTTGGTGTTGCATGAAATGCCCATTTCAATGCATCGAAACACGACTGTTCCAGTACTGCACATTCAAATTTTCTCAGGAATTCATCCATCGCTATCAATCCATCATATGTCGACAACTCTCTTGCCTCCATTGCCACGCAACACAGTGATTTAATCATCATGTTGCAATTCAGCGTCTTTACTGCATGCAACCAATTCTACCATCGCTCTACTTCTTTGTCTAAATCGGAAGTGTAGGAGCTTTCAAGCTCCCACGGTATCCTCCCATCTGCCATTGAATTCACCCAATCCTGGTCTCATGCACTTATCTTGTAAATACAATCAAGATCATCATCGCTATCATCGTCGCGCACTGGTTCAGTGTAGCGCACTCCTTCAGCTGGGTCCAGTAGGACTACTACGTGTAGTGACTTTTTCTTAAAGATCATTTTCCACTTCTTCAGGTTCATGACTCCAATCATATCGGTGGCCCAGTCTATTTCTAATAGCGCAGGATAGGGATTGATGTCATCAACAATCTCTATTACTTCAAAATATGCCTATGCACTCACACCTTCAATATCAATTGTTACCCCTTGCAACCTCCCCATGGGAAAAATATTCTGTTGGTTCACCATTCATAATTGAATAGGGAACGATTGTAATGCGGGCATGCCCATGTGTTCTGATGTTATCTTTGGTAATACTTTCTGTCCAAACTCAAATCTAGGATTACCTGATCCATTTCATACTCACCAATCTGTGTAGTCAACCTCATTTCCCTTTCAGTGTGTAATGCATGCTTCCCCAATTTATAGACTACGCGCAATTCTCCTGACCTTGCGCACATGGTGATCATTTGTTGTAGTCCCTTAACTGCATTGTTGTTGTTCAACAATTTAATGCATGTATTCAAAAAGGTAGTGAGCATTGAAGGATCCATTCCTGGCTGTAGTTGATCCTTACTACCTGAAGTGGAGGCCTCTGCGAAGCTCTTCTTAGCTTCCATGAATGTCTCCTTTGTGCATTCTATGTCAAACTCGGGTTCCTTTGTAGGAGCCTTGCGAACCCATGTTCTTTCCTCTGGCTGCTTCCTTGTATCTTCTCCCATGGTCGTACCACTTATGAGCATCATGTTTACATTCGGGTCCTCTTCCCGCAGCTCAGACCTCATCATTTCTATATTCTGAGTCGAGGGAGGCTAGAATACTTCTTTTTCATGCATCCTTGTGATCAACGTAGGATAGTCTATTGTTTCATGATCAAACTAAGCACAATACATACAGGATATCCTTTTCGGGTTGGTACAGTTGTGGGCATAGTGCCCTGGTCCTCCACAATTGTAACAAATTAATTACCTGTGGCCTCTTCTTGGTCCTATTCCCCCTAGTCCTCGACCTCATCCCTGAAATCTAGTGCAGCCATCCCCACATCTAGGTCGAGGGCTTGCATTTCTGTATGCATCCTATAGGCAGGGGTCTGATCCATCATTAGCTCGTAACTATGGCAAGTGTGCTCATTGTGGCCTACTGACCTGCAGAAATTACAAAACAATTGCTGGGGTGTCTGTGTATACTTCTTCAACAAATGATAATTATCCATCATGTGTTCCCCTCCTATCTAACAGATCACACACCATAAAGCGGGTGTTGCGCGTGGCCCTGCCTGTGCCTCCGGTGTCAACGACATTGGCCCTCCCCCTGCAAAGTAGTTCACGAACACTGGACAATGATCCTTGTCATGGCCCTGGATTTTACATTTTATGCACCGTACTTCCTCGTGTGCCTCTAGCCGCGGTACCCTATCCTGCTTCAAGCTTTGATTTCCAAACATAAATTAGGTATTGCATGTGGATTTGTTGAACTCCCAACCCAGGGTCTTGTATTAGGGTCTCATGTAATCTCATCGCCATTTCCAATGCTTCAGCCTAGGTAGAAAGTTTCTGCTGTGACAATGTTGTCCTCAAGTGCAGAGTCAAAGATGCTACAAACCATGTGTGATGTTGTCCATCTTTCAATGTCATATTGGCCTCGTAGGTCATATTCTTTAGCCATTGATCCAGATCCCAGGGAGTCTCGCTCAGAAGCATCGTGATTTCTTTAAATCCAATGATTGATTTTGTTTCTAACTTTGGTTTGCTAAATTCCCTGTTCAATGTATTCTGGATCTCTACTATCCCCGTGTTTGGGTGGTCATTAGAGTGTTTGATATACCATGTCAATGTGCAATCCTGCAGTGCACTCACCAATGTAGCCTTCCTAATATTGTCATCCATGACACCTCGTGCTTCCCATACTGCTCTTACCACGAACCAGAATTGGTCTGGATCTTCATTCCCTACTCCTTTGAATACTGGTAATTTGATCACACTCGCCATATTGAACTGTGGAGGTGGTGGATGTGGAATGGGTGGAGATGGAGGTGAGGGAGGTGAAGTGGGTGACGGTGTGGGTGGAGTTTGTAACCACATAATGTGCTGCCTTATCTAATCATGCTTCTTGGAGAAACCTTAGTGAACTCTTCCTCGCTGTCTCACGAGGGTGAAATTAAGGGTCTGTTTTCTAATTCTTCACTACTTTTGTAGATCTTTCCACTCCGTGTAGTCCCAAACATTAATGTATTCGCATGACCCTTTTTTGACACAATAGCATCTTAATCCAAGTATTCAAAGACTTAATACACTTAGCTCATGGTTCCCTGAGAAAGTGTCACTATGCCTCGTTGTAGCTCTCGGTTTTGTCTACCACAAACTCAGTGATAAATCCCCCTATTATCCAGTTGAGCCAATGGTCCATAACTCGCACGATCTTATCTTCTGATGCTTCTAGTTTGTGTACTATTTCCGGAGTCCACACTATCACTTTGTCGAGCCTACACCTTCCCTGGCTGTTGGCTAACCTTGCGATTCACTCATACATCTCAGATGGAAAGGATGCAAAGAAAATCTCATGGATTTCTGTATACATGTAGTGCTCCAACCACTTTTCCTCGGATACTTGCGGAGTTCTGTTTTCCTGTGTCATGAACTCATGAATATTCTTGTCCAGCCAGTCTTCAATTTCCGTCTTTGTTGGGTTCTAGTGGCATGATGTCAGACATCTCTTATGCAGATCCAAGTCCCGGCAATGGAGCCATTTGTTGGCTTAGTGGGGCCTGAACCAGGTTCATAAGTGATTTAGCCAAGCAAATCCTAGTACTATTGGCCCTTTCAGCAACAGTCTGTGGAGCGCGGACTGAGGTCTCACCTAAAGTAGTATGGGAGGGTGCTAGAAACAAGTTTCCGCACCCTAGGGATGTTTGATATGAGGTGATTAGTCCGTGGTCCAACCTTCGCACTTACTGCGCTACGTGCACTAGCGGGCACCTCACACCCTGTGATACTATCTTCATGCAGTTCTAGACGTAGCACGACTATTACCAAGAATAGTGTCCACTCAGAGCTGCTATTCCCACTAAGACTAGTAGCTATCTTAGAAACAAACAAGTAAAGTCTACTTTCGCTTTCCTTTATGAAAATAGATAAGAGTGGAAAAAAGAACACCAACCTTAGTCTTGTGCTTGGTTCCTTACTTGATTCCTCTCTTTCCTGATAGATCTTTGCTGCTTCTTCTTCATCTACCCAGCTTCAAAGAGCACCTGTGGAATCAAAGCAACATACTACTATCGAAAAATAGAGATCTATATTCATAAATAACACAAGAACAAATATGCGTTAACCATACAAATTCATATATAATCAAACATATAAGAATATGGAGGAAAACTTGAATAGATTTATTAATATCAAGAAAAGCAAGAGGATTACAACCAATAGTTCTGACCCAGCATCATCCTCTAGCAAGAAATCCCTTCTTCACCTCAAGTAAAGCTTAGATCACCCAACACTATGAATTTTCGCCAGAAAACCAACAACACTTCTCTACAAGATACAAGATTCCAGCCTCTGGATCTCTGTGATGAGGGATCCATATAGAGATGATTGTAGGGGCATGAATCATCTTCTAGGGTTTTGATTAGTGTCCTCTCTCTGATATTTCTTGATTCCACTTGGAAAATGATGATCTCTTACTCATCCCTGGTTGAAAACAAAGAGGCAAGTGTCAGAGGGAAAGCTTCTGGAAGATTCCATGATCTTCCACCTCACAAACTGTCTCTACCATTTGTCCATTCCCGACCCTTGCACCCTATAGAGGGGCCATTCAGTATGCATCACACCCTTTACACTAGGAAGGTGATATGCATCGCACCCTCTACACTGGGTATTCAGTATGATCTAGCTTTGACCATTTTTGAGCAGTTTTTAGTGGAGAACTTCTGGGAGATGATGTAACCAACTGACCTTGTTCCTTTAGGCAGTGAAGGAACACTTTTAGGGACTTAGGATCCCTTAGTTTATGGACATTTGTCATTGGGGTTGCGGTGCCAAAAAATGTCTATAACAGTTTCCCCCTAAAGCATGAGGTCGTTAATATTTTGATGTCGGGTGAAATGCTTTACCATGAGGATCACAAATCTTTTCGAGCTAGGAGGTGATCTGTAATAAGATACAATACAATACATTATCTTCACAACATTTTTCAAGATCTAGCTGAGGCGAGCATTCCCATGCTCAACTTTATAAATTTATTTTCATGTACATAGGACAGATAATCGTCTGTGTGGCAGACTGATGATTCGGACTCATCATCCTTTGATTTGGATGATCATCTATTCGGAAATTATGTAAATTTGATGTCTTTATATTCCTGAATATACCGAAGCCTGGATGGATGAAACTAGATCTGAGGTCTTCAAAACTCATTCAATCTTCACTCAGAGTACAAGTCGATCCATGGAAAAATGTTCTGGAGTCGAACATGGAAAGACATCGCCTGATTACCAGCCAATGATGTAAGCTGTTAACAGGAGTGAAAGGAATCACCAATAATGACAATGACCCTTAAGGTACTACAGTACAATTCACATGGTGTGAAAAAGGACTTGGCATCGAACACGACGCAAAATCTCTCGGTCGAAGGCCATTAATATAAACCTGTCGTTGAAAGTGAGAAACTTTCCATTGAGGCATGCAAGCTTCAAAGTACTGAAAGGGTTGTTCCTACGTCGACATCTTGGATAATGAGCTGATGTCAATAAGAAGTGACCCATCGTAGGAGGGCCTTAATGAATCCCACATCTATGACACAGAATGAAGCAAATGATTTTGGAGGTGAAAACGATCTGATTATACAGTGTTCAGGGTGGCGGTCATGAAAAGAATGGAGCGTGAATGTATTGCAACGGGTGAGACACAGGTGAATTCTCTGAATGACTTCCCTTGAACATATCAGCGACAATGACGATGGATTGGTAGCGTTAACCCCAAATATGGATGGTGTGATGGACCAATGGTGATATGACCAATGAACGGAACAACCCAACCCGGCTCAGATGCAGAGAGAAAGTGTCATGTTCAAGAGTGACTTGCTACCAATAAAGTCTTTTCAAGTTTTCTTCTGAATTTTCCCCAGCCATTGCTGACCAATACCTCCTTATTTTTGTCAAGCTTAACGAGGAAAACATATTCTTGTTCTATAATCTACCCTTTGGGCGAACCTGTCACTATATTTTAACGAGCCTAGCGATAGTGAGACTCGTTCTCGTACATTTGGACGAGTTTGTCGCTATTCGGTTTTAACGAGTTTAACGACAAAGATAACTCGGTCCTTTTCAATTTTAAAGAGTCTAAAAGGGATGGAAAGGAAACTCCAAAGATTATTTTTTGTCATATAATCCCTTAAGTCTGAAAAAGTGTAAAATAATACGAAAGGGATGAATTTTCGATAGTTTTAATGAGCCGAACAGGACAAGTGCTCGATCTTTTTGTGTAATAATCCCTCAAGTCCAAAAAGATTAAAATCTAGAGGAGGGATAGCACTTCCAATGACTTTAACGAGCCAGAGAGGTAATCACTAAACAATCTTTTCATATTTTACGAGTCAGTTGAAAAGAGCTTAAAGGAGACTCGTTTTTCGAGGAACGAGTGATGATTTCAGGTAGCAGCTGATTCCAGGTAAGGTTTGGAATTTTCCAATCACGACAGTGTCACAAGGATGGCTAATAGAATCACTCTTCGCAGATGTTCCTCAAAAGGGTAAAAAATCAAATGGAGGTGAATGATTGACTAAAAAACAGAGTGGAGGTGATGATGAGAACAAGACCAAGGCTCAAAAGCTGACGATAAGGCATTCACAATGGTTATTTACCGGTTCAATTTTTAATGAGCTTAAACTCTAGGGGAAACATTTGCTCATTTCTTATGTTTATTTTTTAACGAGCTTGAATTTCGCGTTAAAACTACTCGTGGCGGGTTTATTTTTAAACGAGCTTGAAATGTGTGGTAACACTACTCGCCAGTTGTATAATAAGGATGTCTCATCTAAGATGCCATTTTTTATGGGGCTTGCACCTTTTTTAAGCTTTGCCCCAAATCCTTTCTTTATGCAAGCTAGGAAACAACCAGACTTACGAGTTTAAAGGGTTAGAGGACCTACAAATTTAAAAAATAAATGGTCACTCTTCGCTTACATGCGGAAAGGTTTGCATGCCCCCAGGTATAGAAAAAAATTCCGAGGTTACCATGAAAGTTCTCCATCGGCTTTGTAGACAAAATGCTTCCTTGGAGATAACACCGAAATGGACAAAGGTTAGTGGCGCAGATGCCTCCACTCACATAACTTTGATGAGGGAATCTTATTCTAGCCTAATCCCATTTTCCTGTGAGGATCGGTGTGTCAGACTAGTCATATATCCTCTGCGAAAACCTACTCTATACCCAAGGTTTTCCTGCCGAAATAGACTAGGGTGCATGCCCCCTAGGTTTCAGTCACATCCTCCTGAATCACTTGTGCTCATCAGGTGGACAGAATGGAGATCAATGAGACATTCCTTGCATGAAAATACCATTTAGGGATGGCATTTGACTATTTGTGATGTGTGAACCAGGGAATGATAGTTGGTCTACGAGCTTGACCATTCTGCCTTCGTGCGGAAAACACATTACTCTAAAGAGTGAGGAGACGACGGCTCCCATGAAATAAATATAGTCACGCCCAAAGAGTAGATTATAATCTAGGGGTCCTTGGACTACCATCATGTTCATGTGAATGGTTTTCCTTCTCAAAATGATGGTCCCATTTGGAAGGATCTCTAATGGTCGACTGGTTCCTTTGTCAAAGCCTGTCAGATTTCTCATTTCAAGAAAAAGCGATGGAAAACCAAGCGCTTTCCAAGCAGTTGAGGAAAGGATACTCACAAAATCCCCTTCATCTATGATGGTACCAGCCATGACCATTCTGTAAGCTTGTACAATGATTCAGAATGGTACACTAGCTAGTAAACGGGGTCTGCCTAGTAGATTCCAGTCGAAGGAAATGACTAGGTTGCTTGGAGGGGGGACCGAATAGATGGTCGGATATGACTCTAATGAACTTCCTTCCTGTGATAAAAGAATGGGTAGACTACCCCCAAGTTCATCGAAGTCTGTGTTTACGAAAATAATTTGAATGATGTCGTTCTCTTTCTCTTCGGTGACAATATCATTCGAAGATGAACATTCTGAAGGCAAGACCGGGTCAACTGTCGCCTCGACCTTTTGACTTTCATATGGTATGGATTCAGAGGGTGCATTTTCAATGATAGACGTTTTGATTGACCACAAACGTGTGCCAGTCAGAGTTTCAACCAGTGGTGGGCTTGGAAAGAGTTTCTTATATCCAGGAGGAAGCAGTAGCGGTGAAGCAGGATGGTCATCCAAAAGTCTTTTAGCTTCATCTAGGAAGGGACAACGGGGGACAATGTGATCGCCTTCACACAATTTACAAGGAAATTTGTGATTCCTTTTTTGTCAAGATACTTCACTTCCACTGGTTGATGGTGTGCTTTCTACATGATCATCAGAGGTTGACAACACCAGATTGTGCAAACGAGGAGACCAGTCCCTTATGATCCGAGGGATGCAAGGACAATCTCGGTGATAGTGGTCCCCATTACAAATGACACATGGAGATTTAGTTTTAGATGGTGCGGTGTGAGTATTTTCGCTAGACGACGCATGGTTGCCCCCTTTTGCTTTTGGTTCCTTCTTATTATTTTCTTTTTTTTCTTTCTGCTTCTTCTTCTTCTCAGTTACTTGAGCTTTAGCTTTACTAGCTTTATCAAGCGAAGAGGAAGGAGGAGAGCGAGAAATAGATGAAGTAGAAGGTTGGGGGGCAACTCTAGTATCATCTAGTTGCTAACTTGACTGTTCAGGAATTACAGTATTCTGAACGACAGAGGTAGAGAAGAGCCATATGGGCAAACCAATCGTCAACCCTGGAAGTGACAATGTGGCCATATGGGGTGCACCAACATCTCTCCAAGAGGAGAAAGGACTAGGATTTCCTCCAAGGGGAAATCCTTGGTTGGTAGGCTCCATTTTCTCAACCTAAAGACCAATGAGGGAACTTGTGATGTTATTCCGATTAAAATAAATTTTAGATGCTTTGACACAACTTGTTTTTTCAATTTTAAAGAGTCGAGAAAGAACAAAAGATGACTCTAGTCACCTTCGATTTTTAATGAGCCTGAAGTGACAAGTGCTCAAATGGACCTTTTCTTTTAAGGAGTCTAAAAGGAACAAAAGGGACTTCTCTGGAAATCTAGGTAGAGGGGATTACCAAA
>APFE030063695.1:57959-70337 GCA_000404065.3 Pinus taeda
GGCTTGACTTCAGGCTCCGTCTGTAAGTTTATAAAACAAACAAAGATAGACTAACAAACAATCTATTCGCTCCCCAGTGGAGTTGGCATTTTGTTACCGGGAATAGTGTCCACTCGGAGCTGCTATTCCCACTAAGACTAGTAGCTATCTTAGAAACAAACAAGTAAAGACTACTTTCGTTTTCCTTAATGAAAATAGATAAGTGTGGAACAAAGGACACCAACCTTAGTCTTGCGCTTGGTTCCTTACTTGATTCCTCTCTTTCCTGATAGATCTTTGTCGCTTCTTCTTCGTCTGCCCAGCTAAAGAGCACTTGTGGGATCAAAGCAACATACTACTATCGAAGAACAGAGATCTATATTCATAAATAACACAGGACCAGATATGTATTAACCATACAAATGCATATATAATCAAACATACAATAATATGGAGGAAAACTTGAATAGCTTTATTAATATCAAGAAAAGAAAGAGGATTACAACCAATAGTTCTGACCCAACATCATTCTCTAGCAAAAAATCCCTTCTTCAGCTCAAGTAAAGCTTAGATCACCAAACGCTATGAAGGTTCACCATAAAACCAATAGCACTTCTCTACAAGATACAAGATTCCAACCTCTGGATCTCTTTGATGAGGGATCCATATATAGATGATTGTAGGGGGTGAGTCATCTTCTGGGGTTTTGAATAGTGTCCTCTCTTTGATAGTTCTTGATTCCACTTGGAGACTGATGATCTCTTACTCATCCCTGGTCGAAAACAAAGAGGCAAGTGTCAGAGGGGAAGCTTTTAGACGATTCCATGATCTTCCACCTCGCAAACTGTCTCTGCCATTTGTCCATTCCCGACCATCGCACCCTACAGAGGGGCCATTCAGTATGCATCACACCCTTTACATTGGGAAGGTGATATGAATCACACCCTCTGCACTGGGTATTCAGTATGGTCCAGTTTTGACCATTTCTGAGTAGTTTTTAGTGGATAATTTCTAGGAGATGATGTAACGAGCTGACCTTGTTCCTTTAGGCAGTGAAGTAACACTTTTAGGGACTTAGGAGCCCTTAGTTTATGGAAATTTTTCATTGTAGTTGCAGTGCCCAAAAATGTCTATAATAGTGACCCGTGTTCTTTCCCCAAATATTCCTTAGTTAGGTTTTGTTAGCTGATTACTTAGATTATTGTCATATATAAGAATTCATACAAGTATTCATCAATTGCATGCAGTAAATAATAGAGTAAAAGTAATGCATAACATCAAAATACAGGTTCAAGAATAGATGCACATAGTAAACTTCTCTTTATTAACTTTCAATCCTAATTACAGACTCGACTCTGCCTTGCACACTTAGTTACAAGGGTCCGCACACTTCGCTGTGGAATTTGCTATGCCTCTGCGCACTCAGCTGCAGAGCCTCTAACCCTCAATCATGCCTTCGCTATCCTCCCTATTCTTACTTTGCTATCTTTACACTTAGAGCCTCGCTCTTACTATACAACCCCATGGTCTGCGTACCATGGGTAGGATGACACAAATTTACATTAAATTACAATATTTTAGGGTGAAAAACCCTATGACTTATCCTAGACTTCGTGCTTCGTGCCCGTAATTCACAGAGTCTTACAATATATTTGACAAAAACTTGGGCTTTGAGCCCCAAAACATGCTGTGCGGGATCCCATGCCCAACAAAATCTTAAAATGTCCACCCAACAAATAGTGCCTATACTTTTGGACCATGTATGCCATGTCTAGTCCTTCATGCTTTGTACTAGAATGGTTTTTCTCAGCCTTTGACATCTTCCTGCTCACGAATGCTATAGGATGGTCCAATTCCTCCTCTCCCGCCTCTGACAACATAGCCCGCATCGAAATACATGAGGCATCCATGTGCACATGAAATTCCTTATTCTATTCTGGGAAGATTAGGATTAGTGTAGTGACCATTTTCACTTTCAACACATCCAAGCTCTTTTGGTATTCATCACCCCAATGGAACGTAGCATTCTTTTCCAACAACTTCCCCATGGGTGCAGTGATCTGGGCATAGATCTTGATGAACTTCCAATAGTACCTGGTATGCCCTAGAGTTGCATGTAGCTATTCCACGTTCCTTGGCACCTCCAAGTAGATTATCGCTGTGATCTTTGTGAGGTCTACCATCAGTCCCTCTCTACATACCACATGCCTCAGCGCGATCCTGAAAGGGACACAAAACAAATACTTCTTTATATTGAGCACAATATGATATCTCCAACATGTATCTAACATTAAGCGCAGACTTGCCACATGATGCTTGAACAATCCAAACACTATCCAATCGTCAAAGTATACCTCTAGAAACTTATGAATGAAGTCTTTGAATGCTGCAATGACTACATGTGAAAAGATTGTTGGTGCATTCTTCACCCCAAAAGGCATTATAGTGTACTGAAAACATCCCCGGTTAGTCACGAAGGTCATCTTGCTTCTATCCTTAGGTGTGATGTTGATCTGATGGTACTTAAAGAACCCATCAGTGAAAAGTATGCTTCTTGGCTGTCTACATTATCTAGGACCTCGTTAGTGAATGGGGTCAAGAAAGGATCATGCACACAAGCATCACTCAGCATTCAGAGATCCATGCATATCCTTATTTCTTCTTTTCGTTTCTTTTCCTGAACCACTATCGGGCTTACCCAATCGAATTCTTCCATTGGTTCAATAATTCTTGTCGTGAGCATCTTATCTAACTCAGTGCAAACCCTTTCCTTATACTTAGGATTAACGAGGTAAGGTCTTTGTTTTATGGGCTTCGCATCTAGTTTCAGGGTGATCTTCATGACATGTAGGTCTCCTATTATCCCTTTTAAATCAGAAAACTTCATGGGGAACAAATCCTGATATTCACGGAGGAGCTCAACGACCTTGTCTACAGTCACATCATCCCAATAGTCCCCAATCATTGCAAATTTTGGTTCCGCCCCTATGTCAATCTTGACCTACCTAGTTTTCAATGGTGCAGTTATGTCACGATCCTCTATCTATGGACCTTCAACTTCGCAGTGACCTTTAGTTTCTGGAATATTAATTTTTCGAGGATCCTCATCTTCTTCTTCAATGGTCACATTGTAGCATTCCAGTGCAGGGCTTAGCTGGGTAGTCCAATCATGTTGGATTAGGTCCAAAGGATCTTGCAGTATCCTAAATATCACTACTTTAACCTCCTGTAGCGCTACATTAATATAGTCAAACCCATCCTCAAAGTTTAATGTCATTAAAAATCTGTGGCGCAAGATGTCCCACTATTTAGTGCCATGGTAGAGCTTGGTTTCCAAGTACCAATTCATTGGTGTGACGCCCAGGGAATGCCAAAACAGATGCACCCATTCAGGCTAGGGCTCCACTCCATAAGCCTTAGTCCATTTGGCCAAGTGATCACATGGGTCATCCCTTCCATCATACTTCTATATCATCCACACTTTTGGCTACCCAAAACGTTTTCTCATCATCCTCCTATAGTCATGCCAATCACCAAAAGTATCCTTGTGCATACCCCACCATCTTGCAAGTGTAGTGCATAGTACCTAGTCCAAGGCCTGTAAGCGATTTTTCTCCTGCACTTCTCTTTCAAATGCATCCAAAAAGAAATCAACATCAGTTAGCCCATCATAATGAGGCAAATCCTTGACTTCGATGACACATAGTTCAATGACTTAGTCATCATATTACAACGTAGTGTAGATACTTCATGCAGCTAGTTCTGCCACTACTCCAATTCTTCATCCAAATATGATGTGCATGAGCTGTCGAGGTCCCATGGAATACATCTAGCCACTGTGGGATTCTCCCAATCTTGGTCTTGCATCGTTATCTTGTAAATCTTCATCACTTTCATAATCTCGGACTGGTTCTATACAACGCGGTCCCTCCACGAGATCCAATGACACCGTTATGAAGAGCAACTTCTTTTCAAATATCATCTTCCAGCTCTTCAAGTTGATTACCCCATTCATGTCAATCACCCAATCGATTCCCAGGAGCACGGGGTAGGGATTTCTATCATCCACAATCTCTATTACCTCAAAATTTGCAAGTATGCTTCTGCCCTCGATGTTAATTGTGACCCCTTGCAGCCTCCCCATTGGGATAATTTTCTGTTGATTCACCATTCTTAAATGTATCAAAGACCACTAGAGCACAGGTCTCCCCATTCTTTCCCAAGTTTGTTTTGGCAAAACATTTGCTTCAGATGCAAGATCTAGGATAACTTGGTCCATCTCATATTCCCCTATCTACACAGTGAGTCTCATTTCCCGCCCGGTCCTTGCCCTGTGCTTGCCAAGTTTCCTAATCATTCACGGTTCACTAGCAGCGCCATCCCTACAAATGCACTGATTGATCAGTTCCTGCAGGCTTCACAACCTTACTACCATGGAGAAAATTCATGCAGGTCTCCAAGAATGTGGTAATCATTGATGGGTCCATTTCATCAGTTGGTTTCTCCTGACTTCTTTAGGTAGGGGGCTCAGTGAAGCTTTTCCTTGTTTCCATAAATGTTTCTTTTTCACACTCTAGATCAAACCCAGTCTCCTTTTCTGGTGCTTTACGGACCCATTCACCTTCTGTAGGCTACTTGCCTTTATCCTCCCCCATCGTAGTTCTGCTTCACATCATAATGTTTACCTTAAGTTCTTCCTCACAAGGCTCAACCCTCATCATCTACAGGTTTTGTGTCGACTGCAGAGGTCGCGCCCCCTTTTTGCGAATCTTAACCAATAATATTGGGCAATCCTCAATCGCATGATCAAACTGAGTACAGTAGAGGCATGAAAATCACATTAGATTTGGAGATTCCCTCGCGTAGTGTCTTGGGCCTTCGCAATTGTAACAAATAAGATGCCCTCGGCCTCTCCCAAGCCCTGCTCCACCTCAGCCTCCGCCGTACCCTAGATACTCACCTCGCATTCCCCCAACGCCTTCGTCTGGAGGTTGCATTTCTGCCTGCACCCTATATGCAGTTGTCCTGTCCATTATCAATTCGTAACTTCAATAATTGCACTCGCCATGGCCTATTGATTGACAAAAATTGTAGAATAGTTATTGTGGTGTTTGTACAAATTTCTACAGCAAATGGAAATTATCAGTCATATGTTTCCCTGATACCTGTCATATAGCACACCATAGCATATGCCTTGCACTTGGCCTTGCCATGGCTTCTGGTTATATAGGCATTGACCCTCCTAATCCAACATATATTGTGAAGACTGGGTAGTGATCCTTGTCATGCCCTTGACCCTTGCATTTTATGCATCAAACTTCTTCGTGCACCTCTGGCAGAGTTGTTTTGTCCTGCTTCAGATTTTGCATTTTGAGACAAAGGTTTTGCAACTGTGCATGAATCCACTGAACCTATAGATTTAGACCTTGCATCAATGTTTCATGTAGTCTCATTGCAATCTCCAAGGCTTCTGCCTTAGTCGTAATCTTCTTTTGTGATAGCGCAACCCTTAACTGAGGCAGCAGCGAAGCCATGAACCATTCGCAGTGCTGCCCATCCGTTAAATTCATATTAGCTTCATGCATTTTACCCTTCAATATCTGATCCAACTCCAAAGGAGTCTCACCTAGTTTCATCACGATTTCCTTGAATCCCATAATCGAGTGCGCTTCAGACTTAGGCCTAGTGAATTCTTTATTCAGTGCGGTCTTGATCTGTGCCAGTGTAGCTATCTAGTTATCATTAGAGTACTTGATGTACCAGGTTAGCGCATGATCCTGCAAAGCACTAACCAACGTCTCCTTTTTCATGTGATCATATGTAACGCCCTGAGCTTCCCATACAGAATGTATGACGAACCAAAATTGGTCTGGGTCCTTATTCCCTATGCCCTTGAATACAGGTATTTATATGGAGTTCACCATATTGAACAATGAAGGTGGTGGTGGTGTGGATGATGGGGTGAGTGGTGGAGGCGAGGATGGAGGTGGTGTAGATGGATGGGATGAGGGTGGAGGTGGTGTAGATATTCGTGGGAGCCCTTATCTTATGAACTGACTAGCACTCAGGGGAGAAGGCTGTGGTGCTCCTTCGTTGTCACTCAAAGGAGGTCCAATCGGTGGGCTATACTAAGGACCTTTTCTTCCTCCATCCCTGAAAGGCTTTCTGCTTCACGTAGCTCCAATCATCAAGGCAACCACATAACCCGTTGTTCACACAATAGCATCTTAATCCAAGTATTCAATGATTTTAAATACTTACCTTGTGGTAATTTAAAGAAGCGATGCTCTTCTTCACTGCAACTGACAGAGGTATTGACCTTGAACTCTGTCCCAAATCCTCCTATGGTGTAGTCGAGCCAATGGTTGACAATGTGTGTGATCTTATCTTCAGAAGCTTCCAACCTCCTTACTAGCTCCAGTGCCCAAACAATCGGATTGTCAAGACTCCACCTTCCTTGGTCGTTTTCCGACTTCACAATCCACTCGTATAACTCAACCGGGAAGGAACAGAAGAAGCTTTCATGTATTTTTATGTACAGCTATTTGTCTAGCCACTATTATTTTGTCAATCACAGATTCTTGTCTTCTTGCACCGTGAATTTGTGGATATTTCTATCCAACCAGGTTTCAATTTATTTCTTAGTTGGATTCCAATGATATGATATCACACATATCGTTATACAGATCCTAGTCGTGAAAAGAGAACCATTTGTTGGATTCATGGGCCCTAACCCAGGTTCAACATTAGTCAGCCAAACAAATCCATACATTACAGGCCCTTTCGGCATCAGCCCGTGCAGTGCAGGCCAAAGTCTCACTAGAAGCGGTATGGGGGGATGCAAGAACCAAGTTTCTGCACCCTGAGATGGTCGTGATGTCGATCTATACTTCCTATTCCTACCTTCGTTCATATCGATAAGACTTTAGGGCTTATCGATGTTCCTTCTCTTTCGCCCTTCAGTACCTCCATGAAGGTACCCGACCGATCTTCGCACATCCCTAACCAGAGTTCTAGGCACTTACGCACCTCTCTGGCTACGTTACTGTAAAAGTTTCCAAGTTATCTTAAGTGTTACCTACTCTACCATGCATTTATAGTTATCTTCGTGTAAACCTATATTCTTGCTTGTGTTTAGTTAACAATTATAATCAAACACATTTTCACATCAAATAAGCATTATAATGTAAATCCAGATCGTAGCATAATATAATTAGATGCATTAAACAAAGATAAAATATATAGTGATCGCAGAATACTTATCTTTATTGACGTCTCAAGTTCAGCACAGACTCTATCCACCCTGCGTACATAGCTATAGGGGTCCATGCACTATGTTGTAGACTTCCACCCTAGGCCTCTCCGCACTCAGTTGTCAAGCCTCTACCTATGCTAAGACTCGAGAACACTTAGAACTTCTTACCCACAAAGGCTTCCCTTCTTCTCTACCTTAGTCTCTTCTAAGACTCCTTTTTTATATAATCCCATGGTTCGCGGACCATGGGTAGATCTTTACAGCCAACATGATACTTTACAAAACAAGGGCAGACAACCCTTTATGACTCTTGACATCTTCATGCTCTGCAACCACAAAATGGGGAGACTTTACATCTTTATTACAAATTTGGGCTTTCTACCCCAAAATATGGGCTTTTAACCCCAAAAGTGACTCTTAGGGGAACCCATTCCCAACATGCCTTGTTAGCTTGATGGGCCTTGACCTAGGTTCAATGTTAGTCAGCAAAGCAATCCTTATACTACTATCCCTTTTGGCATCAACTCGTGGAGATCAGACCAAAGTCTCTCTTGAAGCTGTATGGGGGGATGCAGGAACCATGTTTCCGCACACTGAGATGGTCGTGATGTCAATCTATACTTCTTGATCCTACCTTTGTGCAGATTGATAAGCCTTTAGGGCTTATCAATGTTCCTTCTCTTCCATCCTTCAGTACCTCCATGAAGGTATTTGACTAATCTTCGCACGTCCCTAACCAGAGGTCCAGGCACTTAGGTGCCTCTGTGGCTACGTTACTGTATAAGTTCCCAAGTTATCTTAAGTGTTACCTACTCTGCCATGCATTTATAGTTATCTTCATGTAAACCTATATTCTTTCTTGTGTTCAATTAACATATATAATCAAATACCTTTGTGCATAAAATAAGCATTATAATGTAAACCTAGATCGTATCATAATATAATAAGATGCATTAAACAGAGACAAAATACACAGTGATTGCAAAACACTTCTCTTTATTGATATCTCAAGTTTAGTACAGACTCTATCTACCTTGCATACATAACTGTAGGGGTCTGTGCACTCAGCTGTAGACTTCCACCCTAGGCCTCTGTGCACTCAGCTGCAGAGCCTCTACCTATGCTAAGACCTGAGAACACTTAGAAATTCTTACCCACAAATGCTTCCATTCTTCTCTACCTTAGAATCTTCTAAGAATCCATTTTTATACAATTCCATGGTCCACAGACCATGGGTAGATATTTACATCTGACATGAGACTTGACAAAACAAGGGTAGACAACCCTTTATGACTCTTGACATCTTCACGCTTCGCGACCACAAAATGTGGAGAATTTACATTTTTATTACAAAATTTGGGATTTTTGCCACAAAACATGGGCTTTTATCCCAAAAACTACTCTTGGGGAAACCAGTTCCCAACAATAGGTGACCAGCATAGGTGAATTTTCCAAAAGACAGAACTAATTCCTAGATTGACCAAACAGTGACCAATTTTTACTATGTAAACTTTAGTGACATGACAAAATTTGATTTTGAGACTCCTAACAATTTTAGTAAAAGCACATTTGATCCTAGTGATAGGCAAATAATATTGACACTAACATTGTCTCTAGCTGGGGATGGGAGCTCCTTTGAGGTGTGAAGAACACCGTAGACCAAGTAGCCTTATCCATTGGGCAATGGAGTCGTCATGCAGAAAAACAGACTTTGACTTAAAAGTGACTAACTTTTTGACATGACAATGACTGAAAAGTAAAATAAAAACCAAAATAGTAGTTGATCAAAGAAGCCTTAGGGCCTTCCCTTCAAGCTTCAAACTCCTATGGAAACTACTTAGATTGCCAGAAATAAAGGACACACCAGTATATACAATGATGATGAAATTTCAAAACTCTTTCAAACATAGTAGTGCTTGAGATGCCTACCATTGATTACTCCTCCTAAATATTCTCCTCCATCCATTTATTCCAATAAGGAAACATTATTTCCTCTGAAAGCATAAATTTTGTAAGGTCCCTTCCATAAGTTTTCAAATTTTCTATGTTTTCCCTTTTCTTCATTTCTAGCATCCCACCGAAGAACCACATCTCCTAGAATGAAATTGTCTTCCTTGGTCTTGTGATCATAAATATTTTTAATCTTCTCTTGGAGTTTAGATGTGTTTTGTAAATGAATCATCTAGTTTATCCTTCTTTGCATATCATTAGTCTCACTATCCAATTCCTACAAAATTTTCATGACTGAGACAACAAGAGATGAAGGAAAAATTGTATCAATCCCATAAACCCACTAAAAAGGGGACATACCTATTGATTTTTTAGTGTTGACCCTGTCCACCCATAAGGAATTGATGAGATTTTTATGCTAGTTCTACTTGCTCACTTTTAGAACCTTCTTGATGATGTTGACCAAAGATTTATTGGAGGATTTAGTAAGACCATTCCCTTGTGGATGATAAGCAATAGAATGTCCTAACACAATATGGTATTTGGTGTTAAACACACATGGAAAGCAAGAACAATAGGAAAGATAAAACATGCAATACAATTTTTATTAACAATTGATATACATTTATAGTACAATATGTGACTCTTGGGTTTCACATCCCAAGGTCCCTTGGACTCCTTTTGTCCATTCGGCTTCCACACTAACCCATTGAGGATTAGGTGTCCAACATTTGGCACAGAACTCCACCATTCTCTTTGACTTGAAGGCAAAAACATTATCAATAGTTATTTTCTATGGGCAACCAAATCTAGACAAGATATTAGACTCAATGAATTTAATGATAATAGAATTAATAGCTTGCATGGTTGGGATTGCCTCAATAAACTTTGTGACATAGTCAACGCCTGTCAATATCCATTTATGTTGTGCTAAATATGAAGGATGGATTTCACGAATGAAATCAAGACCCCACTGCTGTAAAGGAGCTAAAATTGAGATAGGCTGTAAGGGAAATGGTAAAATCTTTCTCTTTTCTTGAAAAATCTGACATTCATGGCAGCTCATCACTATTTTGTATACATCAGAAAAGAGGGTGGGCCAATAGAAACCAACTCTCAAGATCTTATTTGTTTTATTTTTCCAAAAGTGATGACCGCCACAGTCTCCTTTATGGAAATCTTTCATGAAATCCTTAGCTTCATTTTCAACCAAACAATTTAGTAGCACACCACCAGGATCTTTCCAATATAAAACACCATCTAGATTAAAATATTTTGAAGCCTTCAATTTTAGAGATCTAGCTTTACCTTTGGGAATTTTTGGTGGAGGATTTAAGTGCTACAAAACATAAACAATGTCAGAATACCAAGGAGAGGAAATAAACATATCGGATACTTGTAGGAGAGGGTCATATTCATCTTGTTCTTCAGAAAGCGTAGCAATCAAATTGATGTCTAGTGCATGTAGATTTGATTTAGCCATGAGTTTAGCTAAACCTTGTCCCTTGATGAGCTCTATAGGCTTTATCTCCAAGTCATAAAATACTCAGGGGAGGGGGGCGAATCAATATTCCTTAGAAATTAGCACTTTTAAATATTTTCAGAGAATTAGTTAATCCTCAATTATCATTAATGTTTATGGAGTAACAATAGTGAATAAAAGAACACAGGAGGCACAAACATTTTAGGTGGAAAACTCCCTCCATGTCAAAAACCACCGAATGCTTTTCTAATAATAATTTAATCTTCAAATCCAATTGAAAATAAAGCTCCAACTTCTGAGAATCTAGAAAAGCATTCTTCTCCATCTCCCACTAGATGGATGCTCCAATGCCCAAGATTCTTCAATAGTTAACTGAATGGATGCCCAAACACCCAATGAGCTACAACTCACCCTAGCACCACCCTACCACCCTATAGAAGAATAAAAGAAGAATGGACTCCCGTACTAGGGAAATGGTCCACTTTACAATGATATAGAATGATGTAGAAGAAGAAGAAACAGTAGACCATAACCCCAAATATGACACAACCACCTAATGATGATCCTAGACCTCTCAACATTGCCTCCTCACCTTTTGGCAGATAGAAACTTGTACAAATTTTACAATGATGCTTTTACAATGACTCTGTACAATGAAACATTTACAGTGATTTTATGTAGTGCTTCCCACTTGAAGACTTCATGCGTGAACTTCTTGCTATTGTTCTGCACCTTGATTGCTGCTCTTGTCATGCTACCCTTTCTCACTCTTTAGAACATTATATTATGCATTGAGTCTTCTCTTGATGAATATAATACCTGCAAAAAGTCCTCAAAGAAATACCCATGACATGATAATAGCAAAACTTACCTCATCATGCAGAACATATGTCAATGGCAAACAAAAACAACAAATTATAATACAAAGAAACTAATGCAATTAAGAGATGAACATGCATATACAGATGATACTTACCTATAGCTTACCTCTGCTGCATAATTTTGTTTCACCTTGCTCTTTGTTGCCCTAGAAAGTCTAGTCCTTTTCACCCTTTACAACACTTGATCTAGCTTTTCTTGCCTTCTAGGAGCACGATATTTAATATGACGTATCACTGCAATTTTAGATCCTTAAAATGTGATCTTCGATCCTATAGAATATCTCTGAGTATTCTTTCCAATGCCACAAGTCTGACTCGTTTGGACTCTTCAAGGCAAAGTTATGCCCAATCTCGCACAATGACCTAATTATGGACTAGTTCTGATCCGGATTTAAACAAGAACGCAATAGATTATAGAGATAACCATAAATACAGAGATGTGATAACCATAAATAAAGAGATGCAGCGGAAATAACACTTCATTTCATTAATGGAAAAATACCGAAATATGCTTACAACCAGAATTGGAAATAAACCAGCTAGGACGATGGTAGCTTATCTCTGAGAAGAGATGTGCGGCTACATGTCTCTGAACTGTTCCGAACTTGTGTTACAATGAGGCTCGAAGGCCTATTTATTATTGAGAAACAATTGGAAAACCCTTCACATTCCAAAACCAACCCTTAGAAGATGAAACGCCAAATTGTGGGCCCCGTTTTGGGTAAATTGGTACATCAATTTCCCGGGGTCGTAACTTTGGCATACGATCTCCGTTTGACGCGTATGATAGCTCGTTAGAAAGATCTATCCGAAAACTACCATTGTTGGAA
>APFE030063697.1:0-10267 GCA_000404065.3 Pinus taeda
TCGTTCCTAAAGAATACTCCGAACAGCGCCTACGCTGGAAACCGTACAGAAACAGAGATATTTGAGCGAAAAGCGTGGAGAAATTCAACGAGACGGTGGTGGGGAAGTAAGAATTTGTGACAAAATGCAACGTGAACTGAAACAGGGCGAAAAAATGGAACGAAGGAAAGCCGCAAAGTTAATATTTTCTGGACGCCGTTTTGTGTGTGCATCTCACATCGTATTTTGGGTTGGCATGCAAAGTTACGAATGGGAAAGAAAAAGTGACAGTGCTTGTTTATGTTCACGGAGGGCATTTCTGCATCGAATCCGCTGCTTCACCTGTGTATCACAGTTATCTTAATAAAGTGGCTACAGAAACCAAGGCGATTTGTATATCGGTGGAGTACAGGAGAAAACCTGAGCATCGCCTCCCTGCGGCTTATGACGATTGTTTTGGTGTTCTTGAATGGCTCGACGTCAAGCAATGGCACTGGAGAAGGTGTCCGTGGATCCATGGCTTGCTTCAGCAAAGTGTTCTTGGCAGGTGACAGTGCTGAGCCAACTCAGCATTTGTTCACTCAATTTTCCATACATTTGTTCAAGTGTCAGTTCAACGGTCAACCAAAGTATATTCATTCCCTCTTACAAATTAATTAAATTTTAAAAGGATAAATTAAGTTCAGTTTCAACTAGTTTAACTGCCAGTGATTTCTGTAATCTCCTTTTTTGGAATTATAAATTATCTTCTTGGTTTTTGTTGAAACCATGGTTTAGTGAAATATATGTGGCTTTTTAAGACCAGCATTAACAAATATATGTGGTTTTTATTAACATACGTTTTTCAAGAAACATGAAGAAATATGGATGGTCCTTTCAAGACGAGCATTAACAACTATATTTGAAAATAATGCGTTGATTAGAACCATGTATCAATTATTTTTTAAAACTTTGTGTTTTTATTGAATTTAGGCTTTTGTAATTTATATCGAGTTTATTGAAAAGGTTTTCGGCCATAATTAAATTAAAATTCTAACCAATCTATTTTAAAATAAAAATAAACTTGTCAACATAATTATCTTTTTCTTACGACCATAATTTAACAAGAAATATTAAATAAAACCCTAACTAATAAGAAATATTAAATAAAACCATAACTAAGTTATTGTTATATAACTTTTATTATAGATATATATATATATATAAATAATGACGGCCTTCTAACATTGTAGGCAACTTTATTTGAAATGTTAAAGTGTGTTTGATTACAACCATGCACCAAAAGGCATTCATTGTTGTTGCTCTATGTTCTTTATTTTTTTCTCTTTTTATGTTAAATGAATTCTAAATTTGCAATAAATAAATCCAGTCTGATTTTTTAATTGAAAAATGCAAATGCTAAAATAGATATGAATAGAAGCATCAAAATGCCGAAAAACAATTATGTTATTATTTTTCATTTTATTGATAATAATTTTTTTAGAATTTTGTTTATTTCGTAATAAACTTTTGAAAATTTTAATTAATTATTGGGTAGATGGTAAAGATTTAATCTGCATAGAATATGCCAAAATATTCACAACATTAGTATTATATTCAAGTTAGTTATACTCTTTTAATGAATTTATCTCAAATTAATTAATTAAAGAAAATATCATATCTACACGTGCCGCATTGGCGTGTGGTATTGATAAGCCATTGTGTTGTCTCATGGCATTATAACAAACATTATTTACAAGTAAAAAATTCCATAGTAATCCCCTATGGTTGTGGATAAAGACTTGGAAACTAGGCATCGAGGCTATGCCCTTCTCCCATGCGGAAAACATGCTAGTTATTAATTATGGATCACGATGACAATACTCCTATCATGCGAACTCTCTTGAAGCTGAGTTTTGGAAATTAAATGGTGCTCAGGGTAATCACTCAACTTTTGTAACTTGGGTGATGAGTTTATGGCATTGGGAGTGTAGTAAGGTTCATGATAGAGACCAAGTGTGCTCGCCTGGGTGTTGGCTCAGTTGGTGCAATGCAGTGGCTTACCATCTTTCTGTAGTATGGATTCACTATCATTTTCAAATCAGTATTTGGGACCCGAGCTCGACTTGGAGAGGCAAAATTCTTCTCGGCACCGAGCTAGGAAGGGAAATAAGGCAAATTTTCATCAATTCTAAAAGAAAGTTTAAGGTGGACTGTTTCTCGTGCTTCGTGAAGATAACCCCTCTACTTTGTCTTTGGTTCTCTGCCTAGGTTCTTTGTTATTAAATGGATGTTCTTTGAGTTATTTCCATATGGAGTCTTTTGAAGTGGAAAAGTGACCAGGAGAGTGACATCGATAATTCTCATTGTGGGGATTTCAGGGGTCTAAGTCGGAGGGTTTCAACTGCTCAAACCCTAGACGCTGGCAATTTTTCTAGCTTGTGTCTACCTCCAATCAAATTTTACCACCTTCTTTGTTCCAGTCTGGCTCTCGTGTTCACTGTCTTCATTGTATTGAGTCAGTGAATTCTTATAACTCCATTTTTCCCTTTGAATTATTGTTGGTATGGGGTTAATTCCATGTGGGTGGGGTCTCCAGTTAATTGGGTGCATGCAACGATCATTTAGAAGGTCATTCACCTAGTTACATAAGGCATCCCTGTCGTAAGTTTAACTTGGAATATGTCTACCTCTTATCGATCCAGGGCTTCTCCTCGATGGGTGTGTAGTGCTTCGAAGCTAGATAGACTCCCTTGTGTTTTTGGTAGGGGCTCTATCTTCTACTCTAAAAGGGGGTGTCTTGTCCCTTTCCATGTCTCGTTCTATAATCTTCATAGTCCGATCAACATGTTGCGCCATCATGAGAAACCATGCCATGGGGGTGGCCATCATTTCCCTTTAGGTCATCTGGCTCTCAGTCAAAGCTCTTCTTCAAGTAATTCTAGAGGTATGGAATGTGATGGTGAGGTGGCTTCCTCTCTAATTCATTCTCCTAGCTGGGTTGACGCTCTAACTTCATTAGAGTCCATTACAAAGAAACTTAGATGAATTCAGGAAAATATGGACCATTAGAGAATGATGATATGAGGACCGTAATGAGGTGGTTGCATATATAAATGATATTCAGTTTATTTGGAATGAGATTCTGGAGAAGCTGCACAGTCTTCGTTAGAGCCAACATTGCACCAATGGGCGTCTTCGTGATCTGGAAGCTCGAGTTGAACACATCAACTTCCATATGCATGAACATGTTAGCTTTCATGTTGCACCTCCTGTAGTCCCTCCCCGCCCCCCTCCTTGATATGTTGATGTCAACATTTGTGCTATTTTTGTCTCTCTTTTGTGATGTATGGCTCTTAAACTTGGCGGAAATAATGCTTGTAAGGATCAATCTTTCGAATACTCCAACCCGCAGTGCCAATAGGTCTAGTCGAAATGAAGCTTGGGGGGCCAATGAGACCCATTTTGTAATATATGTTTTTATGATAATATAATCAAAGAAATTTGACTGACAAAAAAAAACATGGCAAAGTGGGAGTGGATATCCACGATTAAGAATGTTGTTTAACTCATATATTAATTCATTTTATAATAGTAATAGTAGTAGTAATAATAATAATAAAGTTATAATCTAGTTAATTTTTACAATATATTTTAATCTAGGCAATGTAAGATGTATTGTGGGGTATGCATTTTGATGCTTATCAATATTTACCAACCATCTAATTTATATGGATGTGCTAGTTAAAAGTTATTCATAAAAAAAAGGTATTTCTATCACTTCATAGTTTTAAGATGATTTCACATTCATGTTTAACCTTTTAATTTTTCATGTTATTGAATTTGAAATTTTCAATTAAAAGAAATCATTCATGAAAAGTAATTAGCATAACTTTTTAATTGGGAAATGAAAATATTAAAGTGAACAGGTATTGTATGGCAGTTTAGTTCTTCTCAAAAAAATTAAAATTAGAAAATATATAACAAATACTGAGCTTAATAGGACTAAATACATGTAGAAAGGAATCCATAACTTAAGATAACTTTCTTTCTTTATATATATATAGGAATCCATAATGCAAGATTGAACTGTATATCCTAAAGAAAAAGGAAGCAAAAGGAAACGTACGACTTTTGAAGACCAAGTGCATATTAATGATTATAAATTAGGTGTAGACACCATTGTAACAAAATATATTGATACCATCTCATATATATTAGCTATTTCTTTTTGCAAAAGGTAAAAAAAGAAATAAATAAAGTATATATAATAATATAATAAAGTATAACATATATTATGTTAATAATAAGTATGTATAATATTATTATATTTATATTATATATTAACATATATAATATTGTTGGGGTGAGATATGGGAGGAGTGAAGTGGGAGGTCTAGTGCATAATGATGATGGGCTAGGGTTTTGAATTTTTAACCAAGGGGAAAGTTTCTTTCCTCCTCACTAAATCTCTCTGATTTTTCGTTTTTCACCTAGTAAGTTTGTGTTTTTTCCTATTATAGAGGAGAGGAGTCAATGGGGTTTATCTGTTACTGCATCGAGTCTTGTAGAGAGAGGTAAATGAAGAGATAACTATTAAGGGGAGATCACATTTCTGGTGGGCCTGACAACCTTTGATCTGGAATTTTTTACTATAAAAGCTTCTAGCATGGTCAGGGAGGATTTTGTGGACTTCAACAAAGAGAGTTGTGACTAAATTCCCATTTTTAGAAATTTTGAGGAGTTTATAGCCTACTAGAAAGAAAGGAGACAAGGAATAGAGGGGTCAGACCTCCAATCAACATTTTCCACGGGCCTAGTCCTGGTGGAGGTTTGGAGAGAATTTTTGCAACTAGAAGGGATACCATCATAGATAATCGTTTGCCTATGGAAGGAATCCGTTATCTCCCTTGGTCACATAAGGGTTCAGTCTCTTCTTGAGGGGTTATGGGAAAAAACCCCAGTAGCAATATTGTTTTTTGGGACTTTACGCACTCATGTAGGCTTGGCTACGGAGATCTCCTCTAAGGTAAATGCACCTTGCTCATAAATTAATTATGTGCCTTATGGGGAAGGGAATCATGGGTACCTGGATGATTTGATTTAGGCATTGAAACACCATCCGCACAAGTTGTTACAAGGCAAGTCTCGACTAAGGGTTACAACCCAATTTCCAGTAGCATCCCAAATTATATGCAAAACCTTTTTGTTCTAGTGTTTCAAAATATTGGGGGCTTTGAATCTAGGGGAGGCGAGCGGGATGTTCAAAGAATTGAGGGTTTCAAAAAACCTCATTCAGTGGATTCAAGCCAGGCATCTAAGGGAGAAAAGGATAGGGTCATCAAAAGAAAGAAACCTCACACCAAATTCATCATGAGCTTAGTGGTGGATGTGTGGATACAAGAAGTGACAATGATGACAGGTAAAAACCTAGTTAGTAGGATGTCAGACTAGAAGTTCAACATCAAAATGTTGGAAGCTTGGGTGGTTGTCGAAGTAAGTCCAATTGTTTCAAACCCCCATGATGTTTTTATTTTGGCCAAAGGGTGGATACAGCTTGACTACAAATCTCATGAAGAACCCCTAGCCATATCTTAGAGGATATGGAGTATAGACTCAACTCCAGTTATATTAAAATTTTGGACACCCCTTTTCGATGCGATTAGGGAGAGGTTAGACATAACACTAATCTAGGTTTGGCTCCTCAGTTGGCTTCCAAAGTTATGGAAAGAGGAGATTTTCAAAGATGTGGGGAATAGTCTAGATACCTTCCTAGTGGTGGATTACTCTTTTCTACTAATCAAATACAAATTGATGGCAAGGGTTTTAGTAAATATTAACTTACGAGAGGGCTTATTAGAAGACCTAGATATGGGGGATGGAAGCAATAATCTACAACCTTTGGACTATGAAGGGATTATGTTCAAATTCTGAAGATGTCACCAATATGGACACACCCTAAAGTTTTGTAAGTTTTTGTTAAAAAAAGTTTTAGAAAGATCATCAGCCGAAGGAGATCACTAATGTAACTTCATCCAATGTTGGCCCGAGTGCACTCAGGAATGATACCTCACACACCCCCTCAGATACTCCCATGGACGAAACTTCAATTCATTCTCAATGAGCTAAGGATCTAATAGAGGAAATCTCTCTGACGCTAGAAGGAGGTAATTGAGTTCATCTTGCACTAATTGGAGCTCTAGCCACCTCCTCTAGTGGTATGTTGGTATCTAAGCCTCTTGTTACTTCTCTTATTCAATCATTTTCTGATTTGGTTAAAGAATGGGTGTTAGTTTGTGAGAATAGGTCCTCTGTGATTCCTTGTCACTGGTCATATTCCTTTCCTTGTCCAAAGTTGCATGTGACTTACATAAGGGATCTGCCAAAATTGATATTAAGGTTTTTCCAAAAATAAAAGATCCATCACAAGTTGTTGGTTATTGTGGGTGGATGGATCTTCTCCATATTATTTTGGCATGTTCTAACAAAATCTTTTGCTTCTAAAGGTAAAGCCCAAATGCTCAATTGCAAGAGCCTATGTACCCATAATCATGAGTATTTTTTCTTATCACGTGAGTGATAATCCCTTTAGTACACAAGTCTTACGGTTGAGCTTTTGGACTTCATCTAAAAAAATATAATATTTTACTATAGAAAGGCACATAAGGCAAATGAAATTTTAAGAGTTAGCAAATTTTGATAGAAAATTTTCCTTAATATCTTCTCTATATGATTTGAGAAGGCTTTGACGCTAACAAAATTTCACATGAGAAGAATGTGATTTCTCTCGATTTAGGTAGTTAATTTACTTCACAACAAAGATTTACTAGAAAGTAAATTTTCCCTATCAATCACTACAAACTTAACAAATGATTCCATTCACTATGTGCGGGTAAAGTGGGAAACATTATTTTAAATACTAAAGAAGTTTTCAATATATGGGATATGAGATTAGAAAAACAAAGAAAAAGAGTTCAAGGTTAAAGATAAATAACCCAACATCCTCATAAATCCTCTTCTCTCAAGAATAGATTCTCTTTAGGGTTGAGCAATGTCATCCTCTTATGTAAGGCTCATCAGCGTTGAGCAATTCAAAAGCATATTTGTAGACAAGAGGTAATTTTGATGACCAAATCCAAGACAAGGCATTGAAAACTTTAGAAAAGTTGTGATTGTTCCCTATTGTACATGCAAGAAAATCCCAAGCAAATTGAATGAGCCATATAAAAGTTCTTTATCTCAAAGAAAACAAGCATATTTTAGATTCAAAATCAGAATAATAATAATAATAATAATGTATCTACAAATGCATGCATCATGGAAGTTTCAAAGTCATCTCATATTAGGGTTCACCAGAAAACGCTAACAAATATTTGGGTTGTAAATTTAGACAACAATCTTCATCCTTGAAGAAGTTAAGAAGGTAAGGAAAGTAGAGAGAGCATCATATTTCTAAGGCATCTACAGTTCAACTCAATTTTTCATAAGTTAAATAAAAGGTGGGTACACAAAAGTTTTCTTTCGTTAGATTATAAGAGTTCAGACTGAACTTCTCATTTGGACTCTAAGGGAGCCTGAAAACTTTGAATCTCATATGGAAACATATCCAAACTTCTTTACAATATAGAGAGCAAGGCAACTAGCATAGAAATAAGTTATATTAAAATCCATGGATGACCAAAGCTCAATGGAATGGAAAATTATAGAGTTTGTTACATATAGTCAAGTGGAAATTACAACTATCTAAAAACTTTGAAAAAAGAACTTGACAATACATTCCTGCAGCTCTTGGACCATCTACCCAATATTTTTATGCTATTTGGAAATTACATTAATAAATCTGAATTTCACATTCAATGAATGCTTGCACAAGGGTCACAACACCACAGTGATTGAAGGATTTTGAAACCCTATAGAATGTTTGCCAGCCACCAAAACTCATCAAGAAATTTTAGTATCTTATCTTTACAAAAACTAACAAGTAATGGGGACATGCATTGGAAGCCTCTTCAACATGGTAGATCATTCTTCTCAATTCAATAATGTCAACCCAAGTGGATAGCCTAACTATAGGAAACATACAGGCCCATACGAAGAACATATGTACGCAAATCCATAATACAATTACATAACATGTTGGAAAGGGGCACCCACATGGATTAGCATTCCAACATGGCAAGCAAAGGAAATTCCTTTTCATAAAGTGGGTAGGTACCCTACGAGTGAAGGTTAGCATGTTCCTTCCATATCAAATGGTCATTTATTGCTTTATTTGTATAGCAAAGAGAAGGCACTTTCATGTATGTTTTTAGAAAATGGAAGGTTGAGTTCATTATTACTTTCTACACACTGAAACGAGTCTTGTTGAGACAATCCGGGAAACTTCCTTTGCCGTTCAACTTCATCAACTTTGGATACCATAGGAATGGACTTGTTGACTATTATAACAATATTCCATCTTTTTTTACCAATGTTCCATTGAGTTTTTGAGACAGGGAAATGCGTGAGCGGGGATAAACACAAGGGGGTCATATATAAGCAACCCCAAAATTTAGCGAAATCTCCGGGAAATGGGGGGACATCAAAGTCATAAAAAATATAAAATTATTAAAAAATTATTATATAAAAAATAAAAAATAAAATCCCAACAATGTAAAATTGACATTTCTGCAATCATCAATGTAAACCTGTAAATGTAAAAGTAAATTACTAAATTGAATCCATCATTTGACATTATTCAATGTTCCATCTAAATTCTTTATTTGGCAATGGGTAGGTGTATCAAGATTAATAGCCCACTCTGTGTTCATTTAGCACTTTACATGAACAACATTGTCTAGCCATAGCAAGTAAAGACACAATACAAATAATGAAAGTAAGTGTCTTCATGGGAGGAAATCCTATTGACTTCTATAGAAGTTTTATAAGAGAACTTGTACCATCAACCAATCCAAGAAATGAAAAATAGGAAGGTTGAGTTGCATTCATATAAAATTAAAGCTTGAGTTAATAGTAAAAAAAATGGTAAGTTCAGAAAATTCCATTTAACTATGATACATGAGCAATTGGTCCAAGCTAAGAATCTCTGAGATTTAATGGAAGATTCCTTAGAGATACTTGATGCATATCCTAAGGGATTTTTTGTTGTTCCCTTCTCAACAAACTCTACACATACTAAAACCAGGTATCAAGTCCAGGAATCTACCTCATCAGAAATTGCATATAAGGTTGAAGAACCATCAAAGACTAACTTATGGAAGTTATTTGTTCACTAAGTCATTAATAAACACTGGTATTAAATTGTGTGCAAACATTTACCAACACTATACAATCCATAAGTGCCAAATCTTAGAGAAAATATATCAATGGCATTCTAAAATGTCCAATAAAAATTTAGATTGTGTTATATCATTCTAACTAATTCATTTTCCTCCCTACTAAAATCCTCATAAGCTTCAACATGGAAACTCCATGGAGTAACAATATCTAACTCAAATAATGTCTTGAACACACAAAATAATAAATCTATGATGAATTACAACAACAATGAATTATGGAAAAGACTACATGAATAAATGCATTATAAATATTTTGAATTTTCCCAAATCTATTGGGAAACGATATGTATAAATGATAATATACAAAAATGCAATTATGATATCTTGCATTTTTCTAGTTGCTTTCTCACTTCATTTAAGTAAAACTTACGTATAAATGACAAAACAAACTATTCAATTCCTATACATATATTGATATCAGTATTTATCAATGTTCAGTGGGCTCAATAGTAGGGCACTCCTTAAGCTGGCACAATCAATGGAGTCATTCATGTTAAGATATTTTTTAGTTTTCACTTCTATTGGTCAGTGAATGGATCAATCAACACATGATATTAGTCAAACCTCCATTATAAACATTATAAAAATCTTGAGTGCACAATCAATAAATAATGATCACTATCTGTCAGTAACAGTGAGTAATGGCACACTTCCAAAATGTTGTAAAGAAGCTGCTCCTTAAGTTACACGAGCACGAGATTTGAACGGGGCATGCAGGAACACAAGGTCTACTCCTTTTAGGCTCAAATAATTCTATAACTAAAATGGCAGATGCATATTTCCCTGCTGCTTGGACATCAAGTGCTAGGTGTTTTGGATGTGGGAAACCCTACAAAGGCCAGAAGAAAAATTCATGTTCTGTTTGCTCTGTTTTGTATGATCTCTCCCTTTTAAATGGAGGTAATGGAAATGAAGATTAGTCTAACCATTCACCCTTAATAACAAGCATAATATTTTTCTTTTTTGACAGT
>APFE030063700.1:0-31202 GCA_000404065.3 Pinus taeda
AACAGAAAAAGACAAAAAAATTAAATATTCCAAAAAGAGCGGGAATGGGACAGTATTTCCATCTATTATTGGCAGCTAGAGTCAGTCGTGTCGCCCTTGAACAAAGCACTCAAAGCAAAGTCTCCTCCATTTGGGTGGGATTTAGTTTGACGTAGGTTTGCCATAACCATTGTTATCGAGTCAATTGTCCCCCGATTGGTTACCCCTTCCAATCATATGCAGGGTTCATTCATGCCTCCTGCATGACGAACTTATACAGATTCATCATATGCTGCCGTAGTCACATTGAGTCGTGCTTTTTTTCAAGGGAAGTTAGCCTGAGTCGGCCTCTCTGCGGTGTCTCTTGACTCATTTTTTAGTCGGCCATCCCGATTTTCAGTGTCATGTCTTACATAAAATCAGTTATATTGGTCCTTTACTCGTGCTGGTTTGAGAAGGTCCCCATTCACTTCTTGCCAGCGGGTCTTGTCCTTATCAACGACGACATCTTGCTCTGAGGGCAGGACTAGAGTTGCACCCTGGCCCTATTTTCATTATTGATAGGTTACCTTGTGCTCAGCATCGATCAGTATTATGGGTCTTTGACTAAGTGGTTTCCCTTGTGTTCGACGTCAGCTTACATTATCACACATTGGGATTCGTGCGGTACCTTGGTTTCCATTTTACCCCATTGGTGGATACCCCGCCTCTGTGTGAGCTTACATTATTGGTTGGTTCAGAGGGTTTCTGCCGTGCGCTAACTACATCTTGTGTACGTCGGAAACGTACCTCGGTTCGGTTACTACATCTTTCTTCATCCGATTCCTTCCACATTATTGGCCTACGGGTTACACTCGCGCTAGATTGATGAAGGATGCCTTCATGCCTTCCTTCTAGCGGATCTTTCCCTATCGACTCTGACTCATTGCTCTGGGGCAAAGATCTAGAGTCCATTTGGCAGTACCTTGGGGTTTGCAGTCATTAGTGGCAGATCCTTCGCTATCGACAGTGGGAAACCATCATTGTCTCCTGATCGATAGATTCTTATAGGTGTTCGACTTTAGCTCATTTATTCACACTTGTTAGTTTGTACTGGGTACCTTGACGCTCATTATCATTATCGGTGAGTAGTCTCGTGTTTGTTTACGGTATACATTAATGACCGATAATCAAACGATTTCTCACATGGTCGACTTCAGATCATTTATTCCCATGGTGTAGAAATGTACCACGGCGGTCAGTGAAGACCTCAGTTGTATCAGCATTCATTGGTTCACTTGACAGTTGCTCCTGTTGCTGCTAGTTGATACCACTCCACCTTATATGTTGCAGTCAATCATGGCGACATTCTATATGCTCGCACCTGAGTTTGCAGTGTAGTACCATCCTTTTCCATCATGTTCAGTTGGTACCTTATGGGATCAGTCTTTGATATCAGTGGTCCGTTGTATTTCTCAGCATCATTGATAGTTTTATATGTGATATTCAGACATGTACTTGTTCGATCATGATCAGATGATCCATTATGTATTTTCCAGACATTTATACCTGTATACTTAGTGGATCCGCTTGTATTTGATATACGGATATGCTTTGCTTTCTCTGAGCATGGGTATGACCGCCTCAAATAGTGTTTCTTTCTGATCTCCTTTTGTGGCTTGGCAGACTGAATTCTGGTGAAGTACTCCTCGGTTTTTAGCAGATTTCCTTTCCATGTACTTGCTTAATATATTTCGGCCATCATGTACCCCTTCTGACCTCATATATTAGGAGGCATCTGTTATAGCTCCAAATCTCACTATCATGGTTTGTGATGCTGCACTCATGGCCATGGCAACCCCTCCTTCCAGACCTGGTCCCAAATTTAAAAAACAGTGTTTTATTCCCTGTACGCGACATTGCCCTGAGTTAAACGCGTGTATACGCGGGTCCGCATATACCCAACCCGCGTATATGTATTAAAACGCTTAAAAAAATATAAAACTCCTTATTTTCGGGCGGAGATCACGGGTTTTACTTGCCGATCACCTGTTAGTGCCCGTGACCCAACTGTTCCCAGCCAATTCCTAACTAAAAAACTACTTCGGGATTGGTATAAAAAGACATCAAAGGGAAGGCCTAAAGGAGGAGAGAAGAGAGAGAAAGGTTATTATGCTGAGATTTTCCCCTGACTAGGTCTGAAGACCCTTGTGCCTTCTACACTTCCCCCATCTATACAGGAAACCCTTGTTTCCTTGTGATTTGATGTTCATCCACTAGTTATGGCATCATGGAGTGAGTCTTGGAAGGAGATATGCTAGAGGCTTGAGGCTGGACGGATCCGGAAGGAATCTTTGCTTGGAGCCTGCGAAAGGTTACTCAGGTGATATTACTCCTTTTGTACATTCTATTTGTCTATAATAAAGAAACATGTCTTGGTTCCCGATATGCTTCTTCTTTATGTTTATGATGTTCATGTTTGAATTTCATGTATGAATGGTTGTTTAAAGTTCATAACTAGCTCCCTTCTTTTATAACATAAAGATAATTTCTATATAAGTCTTTGTCCATATACTGCTGCATTCTTTGGAATTGGTTGTTTTTCAGGACAAAGGAGCGAAAGGGACTTGAAGAAGGGTTTGGACCCTTGAGGAACTTCTCGAACGTAGGACTTGAGGTACGTCCTTCTTACTTTAGAATTAGCTTTTGATAGCGTAATGGTTGTGTGAATGTGTGTTTCTCTGTTTAGACAACTTTCAATCTGATAGGGTTTCCACCCAAAAGCCATAGGGGAGCAAATCCCTCAACAAAGACCCACGAGCAAGAAGTCAATGGAGACCTTCTCAAACCGGCACGAGTAAAGGACCAATATAACTTATGTGATAACAGACATGACACTGACAACCAGGGATGGCTGACTGAAAAATGAGTCAAGAGACACCGCAGAAAGGCTGACTCAGGCTAACTTCCCTTGAACAAAAGCATGACTCAATGTGACTATGTGGCAGCATATGATGATTCTGTATAAGCTCGTTGTGTAGGAGGCACAAATGAACCCTCCATATGATTGGAAGAGATAACCAATCAGGGGAGAACTGACTAAATAACAAAGTTAAGGCATACCTAAGTCAAACTAAATTCCACCCAAACGGAGGAGACTTTGCTTTGAGTGCTTTGTTCAAGGGCGACACGACTGACTCTAGCTGCCAACAATAAATGGAAATACTATCCTGTTCCCGCTCTTTTTGGAATATATAATTTTTTTTGTCTTTTTCTTTAAGCTGGAAAAAGAATAAAAGAATGTTATAGTACAGTGGAAAGAACGAGTGTCGATGAAGCAGATGATCTAGTTCTTGGGATGGGAACATTCCTATGCTCAATGCAGGGAGGCAAAAACTAGTCGAAGACACTCAAAGGTGTGTTCCTTCCATGGGTCAAGGTGTGTCAAGTTGCAGTAGTCAAAGGTATGCAAGTTTGATTTTGCAATCATCATTGCCAAAAGTTGGCTTAAACACGAGTCCAAGTGAAGCTGGCTCAAGGCCAAAAGGTGCAAATGGTCAAAATGTAATGCAGTGGTACAACTCAACACAAAGGAGCATCTAGGGTATAAGGCCAGAATGAAGCGAAGAAGCACAGAGGAATGAGTCTTCAACGCATAAGTAATGGCGGGACTACAGAGGACTCCTGAGCCAACTCAAGTTAGAGCAGCATGGGCAACAAACGTCAGTGAGGTGCTAACTAGGATGCCCATGTAAAGTATGGCTTCTACCATTGTGTCATAGTTTAAAGAATCAGCGAGTGAAAGTGGTTTATGAAACATAACACGATGGGATCGACCCTATGGCAAATGTATCGACAAATGGGGGCTAGTATGCACAATGCAACAGAAAAATGGCTTCCCTAACCTATATGCTAGTGAGAAAACGATACCTACCATGACGGGTCAGCAGTCATGGAACCGTCACGAAACTGTCGAAAAAACGTCCAAAATCAAGCATTCCAAGCTCCCAAGTTAAAAGTGTCATGAGACCAAACAAAATCAAGTTTTGAAAAAATTTTGCATTTTTAAAGCCTATAAAAGAGTTTTTGGACTCACCATTTTCACCATTTGAGTTTGAGAGCAAAAAGTGGAGCAAAAGGAGCAGATTTCTCATATGTCAAATTCAACCGTTCAAATTCCTCCAAAATCCCCAGGTAACTCTTATACTTATCTTGCAATTGATTGTGACTAGTTTAAAAATTTTTAATTAATGTTTTACCATTGAATTCTTTGTCAAAAATTCCTTCGCAGCATATACGTGGGTTGGTAATATGAAACCTACGTACACATAGGCCCTACACGCGACTGTGTGTTAAGGGACCCGCGTATATGCCGTGAGCAATTCAAACACAAAAACTAATGGTTCAAATTAATTTTTCTTTGAGAATGCCAGTCACTTGGTGAGAAAGAGAGCATACCACAGTAGATGATGAGGTCATGAATGATCCCAATGCTCTAGATGCTTTGCAAGGATGTGGTTTGCTAAAATTCTTCAAGTTGCCAAATATGAAAGCAAACACACAGCTACTTGAGATGCTCATTGATTACTGGAATATCAAGGAGGATGCTTTTATGATCGACCAAATGCCACTTAGGATAGAATTGGAAGATATATATTTCATCACTGGCCTTTCTCGAAGGGGAGAGGTAGTACAGTCCCGGGGCAGGACATGAAGCAGTCTCTCAATCGAGGACTATGTGCATATCTATTGTCCGAGACATCTAGAAAAGGTTGGTAGTCAAATTTCCATCACACATGTAGAGAGTCTATCACTGAGGATAATCCTGTTCACTATAGCTAGAGTGAACGGATCAACTTCTCTGCACCAGGCATCACGGCTAGCCATGAGCGTGGCGGTTGACTGTCACAACACTGTATTTGACTGGTGTACTCCTCTTCTGGCCAGCCTGAAGAGCCAGCTTACTTCCATCAAGAGAGGTCATACCAAAAACTTTGGATATGGGGCTATTTTGTGTTCTTTCTTCTTTGAGAGAGTCCCTGCACTTCATCCTAGAGTACCAGTTTCAGTCAGCACCCCACGAGATCCATGCATGGGCAGGTGGGCTGACCTGATGAAACGTCTAGGAGGTGGGGAGGTCCCACAGACTGCATTTGACGATGACTTCTTCTCCTGGTGGGAGCAGCAGGTCATTGCCATAGATGACTACCCTTATGCTGGGTTGGATTTCTGAGGAGATCCCGATCTAGCTTTACCACCGACCGCAGCATGGGGCGGCATTGGTAAGTGTTTTATGATTTTATGATTTTTTTTGGATTTTTCAAATAATGAATTTTGAAATTTTTTTTCATAGGATTCAAATGACTAATATGATGATCATGTTCCAGATATTAGATCGGTACGACCAGATGATTTCCCATGGCACAGGCGTTGCGGACGAGGGGCTGAAGAGGCGACTGCAGACATAGAGCGGACTCTACACACCATTCAGTGGAACCTAGTGAGATTGACTCATAGAGTACCGATGGCGGCCATAGAGGATCTACCTGAGGATATGCAGCGCCATGTGGTTGGCATGCCACGTGACTGGGTTCACACTTTTAGGCGTGCGGGCAATGCAGTAGTTGTCTACCTAGCTGCTCATCCTGAGCCAGTGCATTAGATGCACTAGACATGATTATGGGAATTTGAGTCCCAATTTTGTATATTTTTGGACAGACATATGTACACTCGAGATGCTTTATGATATATATATATATATATATATACAGTTAAACTTTTTGATGAATGATTTTATTGTGATGAATGATTGATGTGCCAGTCTAATGCTTGATTAGCGATAGAATCAGCTAACCAATTATGAGATCTTGGAATGTGCAAATAATTAATATAAGTAAATGATCTTTGCAACAACCTCACTCTTAAATACTGGCAATATAAACATGGATCCCTTACCCGATAAATGTTATTCAGTTGTGACACTATCAATTGAGAATCAAGATAAACTACCAACGAGTTAATTTCATGAGAAATTGCCTCGAATAATAAATTAATGACGGAAGTATACTCAACCATATTTTTTGAAGTGAAACTAATGCATACTCCCCTTGATACCATCAACTGACCAGTTGGATAATAGAGTACCCAAGTTGTGGAAGCGAGATTCCGAGTGTGCCGACTAGCACCATCAGTGAATCCAAAATAGACCAAGTCATCCATCAACACCTGCCACAGCAGATCAAAAAGTGTTGATATCAAAAACTCTCAATGAGATATGTACAAATACACATAATGTACAAAGAATCCATTGCCTAACTGCTACTTAAGCAAAGTACTTCTTAAGATAGAGCCCGTTTCGGGGCTCCGCCAACTTGTTTCCTTCGAAATCGATTAACTCATACGACCCCTTTTTTAAAACTCGTTTAATTATGAAGGGACCGTACCACATAGGCTTGAATTTGCCTTCCCCCAAGGTTTCCTTATCTTGATCATAGACCAAGACAAGGTCACCTTCAAAAAAAACTCGAGGATGGACAACTTTATCATACTGGGTTTTAACCCTTTTCTTATGAGCCTCATTTACGGTGGCAGCATCTCGACACTGCTCATCGAGATGTTCCAAGTGAAGAAGGCACTCTTCAAGACTAGAGGTCTCAGGAAGGAGCTCAATAGCTAACTTAAGAGATGGAATTTCACACTCAATAGGAAAGATAGATTCCATCCCATAAACTAGCTGAAAAGGTGTAAAACCTGTAACAGTTTTGACGGAGGTTCGGTATGCCCAAAGAGCCGGATACAAAATAAGATGCCAATTGGATCACTTTTTGTCAATTGTCCTTTGCAGGATCATCTTAAGAGTTTTGTTCACAGCCTCGAGCTGTCCATTGGCTTGAGGATAATAAGGAGACGAATGTTCCTGCTGGAAACCTAATTTGAGAGCCAATTTAGACATAAGTTGATTCTGGAAATGACTGCCATGATCAGTGACAATCTCTCTTGGGATACCGAACCTTGAGATAATTTGATTGAAAAGGAACAATGCAATTGTTTCACTATCATTTCTATAAGTGGGCATGGCCTCGGCCAACTTCGTGAAGTAGTCTATGACCACAATAATTTACTTGTGATTCGTTGTTGAGGGCGGATTACAAGTTGTAAAATCGATACCCCACTTAGTAAAGGGGCCGACAGTGACAACAGGAAAAAGAGGAGCTGGATGTTGGCTCATCTTCCAAGTATAAACTTGGCACGGGTGACAGCGTTTGACCTCTTCAACACAATCCTTGAAGGGAGCGAAGGCCAAAAATAGTCAGCACGTAAGATACGCTGGGTTGTAGCAAGCCCTGATAGATGACCACCACAAGCTCCATTGTGGCAATCATTGAGCACTGACTCTACTTCTTCTAAGGTTAAACAGTGCCGAAGGATTGAATCAACCCCTCGAAGATATAATGTATCACCAATGATAAGATAATTTTTAGCCAGGTGACGTAATTTGCGACGTTCATCCTTAGAAAATGTAGAGGGAAACTTCAAAGTCTAGAGATAAACAATGATATCTCCATACCAAGGGTCGAGTGAAGAGATGAGGAATAAATGTTCGTCAGGAAGACTTTCCTCATAAATGGTATCCTCTCGACAAGGCAGCTCAGAAATTAGCTCAGCAAAAACCATGGACTTCTTACATTTAGCGGACAAGAACTCGAGATCAAATTCTTGTAGAATGACTATCCATCAAGTATATTTGCCCCCAATTAGTCAGTCACCTACTGAGGAAAAACTGAAATGGATTGACCGCTGCTAAGACAAAAGTTTTGCGGAGAAAAATATAATGACAAAGCTGCTGGATAGCATGAACAGCTGTCAAGGCCAACTTCTCAACCGGAGAATAGTGAAGTTCAGGACCTATCAAGCCTCGGCTCAAATAATAAATCACATGCTCTGTGAGAGCATCGTCTTCCTGAACGAGAACCATACCAATGGTTGATTCTGCCACAATGAGATATAAAAGGAAGTCCCTACCATAATCCGGTGGACTCAAAAGCAGGGCATAGACTAATGTCTTTTTCAAAGCATCGAACGACCGCTACGCAAAGTCATCACATACGAATGGAACTCCTTTGCGAAGCAAACACATGAACCCTTTAGTGATCTCGGCATTGTTCGCTATAAACCGTCTTAAGAAATTAGCCTTCCTTTGAAGACTGTGAAGTTGTCGAATTAAGGATGGGGGAGGCAATTGAATTATTGCCTCTACCTTGAAGGGATCAACCCGAATCCATTCATTTGACACTATGAACCCTAATAACCGACCGGACATAACCGTGAAAATGCACTTGTTGGGATTCAACCAGATTTTATAAAAACGACATTGCTCAAAAACCAATCGAAGATGACTAGGGTGATCAGTTCTCTTTCGAGAACGAGCAGCGAGATCATCCAAGTATGCTTCGATGATATGTTTAATGTCATGGAAAGCATATGACATGGCCTACTGGAAAGTGGCTCCAACATTTTTAAGACCAAAAGGTATCTTTCTACATGAAAAGGTACCCCAGGGACATATAAAAGCCATCTTATGTTGATCTTCAGGATGGATAGAGATTTGATTATAACCGGAAAAACCATCCATGAAGGAAAAAATCTCATTACCCACACACTCGTCAATAATCTGACCAACGAATGGTGTGGGGTAATTATCTTTCGGACAAGCCTTGTTTAGGTCCCTAAAGTCGATGCATACTTGGCTTGTTCCTTGCATTTTATCTATAGGGACTGGATTAGAAACCCAATCAGTGAGAGGAATAGGGTATATAAAACCCGCCTTTAGTAGCTTCTCAACTTCAGCTTTAATGGTTGTTGCTTTCCTAGGATTAACCAGTCGAAGCCTTTGACAGACCGGTTTGGAGTTTTCGTACGTCTTGACCTCATGTTGAACTATACAATGATCAATGCCAGGAATTTCCTCATAAGACCAAGCAAATACATCTTGAAATGCCTTGAAGAGGTCAGTGTAGATTTGAATTTCTTCAGGGGAACATTGAATTCTGATGAAGATATTTTCAATTATGTTAGGGTCCTTAGATATTTTTATAGATATCATTTTTGAAACGACCAACATATTATCTTCGGCTCGAAAGTGTGCTGGAGCCAAACGGTTCGATATCGTACAAACATCACTATCAAAGAGCTCGAAGAACCTAGATTCCACTTCCTGCAATGGGAAAATATGAACGATGGTGTAAGTCTTCCCAAGGTCGATCTATACCCATCATTACTTCGAGGATTGCTTCTTCAGAAGGTAAAACCGAATCTAAGCAGTCCAAGGTGGAAGTGGAATCGAGGGCCTAGGCTGGGGCCACATCACCATCTAGCTCCTCTTCGGAAAAAGGAGTAGAATGGTCGTCCGCAGAGTTAATGATAGATTGATATCTAAGCTCAGCTGCAGACATAGGAAATGCCATCCCATTAACTTGTCCTTCAGCGAATGTGGTCATAGGTGAAGGCAAGGTCCAAGGGTCTGAAAAATAATGAGTTCGAAAGAACTCTTCTCGATGAGACTCCTTAGATGATGAAACGACATTGATTCTAGCGATAGGAGAGGGAAAATCAAAGGTACCCATCAATGAGGAATACATCCCAACTCCTAGATTCTCAGTAGGCGGGAGAGGATTATCCACTAAGGGAATAGTAGAGTCAGAAGTTGCTTGAGGATCGACTGGACAATAATCCAATTGATCCATCTTAACGATTTTCGCCTCATAAGGAAAGTAAATGACACGAAACAGAGTCGAAATGATGGCTTCCATTTTGTATACCCAGTTCCTTCCTAAGAGGAGATTGTAGTCTAGGTTAGCATCTATGACCTCTACTTCAATATTGATGACCTTCCCCCCACCACATATAGGGAAGGCCAGGATAATGCCATGCGGCTTGTGAGAATGTCCATCGAATGCAGTCAGGAGGGTAGGTGAAGGAACAGCCAAAGGAGATCCAATGGCCTTCCAACAAGACATCGACATGATGCATGTGGAAGCTCCTTCATCAATAACAGTGTGAAAAATGTTAATCTTTCGATATGTAGACTTTATTTGAAAATCCATATGATGAGGGAGTCGCTTTTTGACATTTAACATGTCGAAAGTGAGCACTAAAGAGTTGGTTGGATCAACTGCCCCAATTGCCGAAAGTAAAGCACTTCGTTGAGCCGAACACGACTGGAGAACCTCTAAAGTGGACATGGTGCATGGACTCTGAGCCATATCCTCAACAATGGAGTAGTTCTGGGTGGCCCTAGCATTAGGATTAATAGTCGCGCGTTTAGCGGAACCTTTCGGTGTTCGTGGCATAGTCTCAACAGGGGGTCGCTCAATATGAAGGTCGGTGTTTCCGGGAGCAGTTTTGTCCTTAGAAGTTTTAGCCTCACCATAATCATGTGACCGAGTAGCCACATGTACATTAGAACCCATCATGAAAACATTTGAAGGTTTTTCCCCTTCCTGGCTGCCCCCTGAGGAGGTACCAGGGTTTGAACTCGCACCAGCAAGTAATTGCTGCCCTTGGGGAAAAGGGTTAGTTAACACAGCTTGAGAACTGGAAGCCCCTTACTGCCCTAACAAGCACTGAGCGTCTTGAATCTTTGGGCAGAGATGAGTTAAATGGTCTCCACTGCACAACTTGCATGGAAACTTGACTTTCTTTCTAGACTCATTTCTACCCCCACCAGCATTATTGCCGGATTTATTTGTGTCTTCCTTCCCATCCTGATTCTTTTTCTTACCTCATCCTTTCTTTTTCCCATTATAATTTTGATTTCCTTTGGGGCTCTCAGATTGAACGTCGTTAATTGAAGAGGTTTGGGAAGACGAAGTGTTAGACAATGTGACTTGGTTGTTCGAAGCAGTTTGCAAAGACAACTGTTGCAATTGGCTCAACAAGTTCACCGTATTTGTGTCTACCAATCCAACAATACCATCCGCGTGGGGACTTGGCTTTGGCTTAACTATATCAACCTTAGACCCAGGAGCATCTGGCAAGTATTTTTGTAGGATCCCAGACTGAGAGTAAATCAATTCTAATTGCTGGGCCCTAAAAATGGCTTTCTCTTCGGAATAGACTCCGGACATGGAGACATCCTTATAGATCTCTGGCTGTAAATATTTCAAAAACCATTCGAGACGGTACTCCAGAGGAATTTCAACCTTGATGAGCCTCTTTCTCTATCTCCATTCCTGAATATGGTCAGAAATGTGAGTTGTCGTGTCTTGATGAAAGGTACACAGAAGTTCAGTTCCATAATCATATCAGATAGGCAACTGGAAATGATTTAGGAAAATGTTAGCTAAGTCAGCGAAATATGTAAAGCTTCCCCCTGGCAAATCTATATACCATTTGGCTGCATTACCAGTCAAGGTGCATTGAAAAAGTCTCAACTAATTGAGTCATCAATAAGGGAGTTTGATGAGCACCACAAATGGAATGTGTTTATGTGGTCGCCTGGGTCTTCACCGCCCTTCCCTTCGAATTTTTGAATGTCGGAAGGGAGTTTGGTTGGGACCAGAGGACAGGCCGGATTGTATTTGATCGGATCGTTCGTTAATTTTGTGAGATCCGGCAAGTTCAAAGTTGCCAGAAACAGAAGCCTAAGAGGACCTTGGGGATTCCACCCAGAGTTGGTGGAGCCCCCAAAGTTCTGAAAAGATTGGCCTGGATTTTGGAAGGCACCAGGCTACCTGAAGTAACCCATAGAACTGACTGAACCAAAAGATAAACCTTGTGGCCCAAAAAAATTCGGAGTTTGACCAACTCTGGCCACATAACCTCCATAACCGGTGAAGCTTCCTCCTAAAGAATTGTAAGGAGTTGATAACCCCTGATAAGGATTCCAAGTAGAGGCTAAAGGAGGAACACTTCAAAATGAACCAACTGTGGAGTACAGCCAATTCCCTTGTTGGCCGAAAAGCGGATTCCCAGTTCCCATGCCGCTAATCGTAGGGTTAGTCCAACCTTGAAAAGGATTGTTGCTTTGTCCTATAGAAGAAAAAGGCATAGATCCTAATGTTGGGTTGGAATGTGGTATATGACCACTTCTGAAAGGAAAACCCTGAAATGAAGTTGATCCACCCATCATGGATGTGGCGGCACTAAACAGAGCTGATGGAATACCCTGTGACTGGGTGCGAAATGGGAAGAATCCAAAACTAAAAGCATTGGTTTGGGAATTTCCACTCGTAGAAGGAATGGAGGTAGACCCAACTAAAAATGTACTAGCAAAAGACCTAAATAAAGAAGTAGAGGCGATGGAAATAGTTCCTCCCCCTTGTATAGATAATGGAGTCTGCATAGTCGTAGTACTTGTAGTAGAAGCCATGCTTCTAGTAGTGGTCATTGATGGTAAGTGCGTAATGTGACCTAGACTCGACGGTCTATGCATTAGAGATCCAACGTATTGTAATACTTCCGGATGACTAGAAGCTAGGGGAGCATTTAGAGCCGCTAACAACTCTGAGAGTTCTTCTACCTCTACATTATCTACAGTCCGAAAGAGAACTTGAGAGAGAACTGGAGTGTTCCTCTCTTGTTGTGTGGAAGTACCAGGCCTTACTTGAACACTATTTCCCCTGAGAGGAGGATCAATCCCCGATGTGTCAGTTGCCACAGGATGAAACCCACCGGCAGTATTCCCTCTGCGCCTTCTAGGAGAAGGCTCTGAACTTGGTGGTGAAAGACCACGAAGTCTTCAAGACCGTCTAGGTGATAGGTCAGCCACTTTGAATTTCTTGTTAAGATCTAACTAAAGACTCAAAAAATTGAAAGCTAGGCCAACTAAGAGCACAGAGCACACACTGTAAAGTCCCTATAAGATATCAATCAGTCAAACAACTTCCAAGTATTTCCGCTCTGGGTGATTAGGACCAGACACCAAAATACGAGAAAGTGAAGTAAGGGGCCTTCTGAAGATAGTCTGGGATAATGATGGCCCAGTCCTATCAGCGAAGGTAACAGAGGAAGTTACGCTGACCTCCTAACAATAACCTGTGCCAGTGCAAGCCCCCAAGCTTCACAAGGGTGCCCTCTAGTAGTATCGTTGAGAGTGATGCAACGTCGACCTCAGGTGCCACGGGATTCCCCTCCACAGCCACCTGTGTAGATCCCTAGGAGTAGCAACTATGGTTACCAACTCGTCACAAAAGCCAGGTGGAACAGTTGTGAGGTAAGTTCGGACAAGTAGGAGAGGGGGTATCTCTCTTCCCTGTCTTCATAGACCCTCGTGCTTAACTCCTAAATCTGGAGCTTTCCTGGTCTTCCTAACGCTATTGGATTTTCACTCACTATTCAGACTCCTATGTTTGACAGGTCAAATGGCCTTGGAGATTTATCTCTCCACTCACCTAATCCAAGGCCCTAAAATATCCTAAAACTTGTTTGTGTGTCTAACTTGAGAATTATGAAAAGTTCTAGTATATTTAATTTAGTGCTTGATTTTAAATGGGTTGTTATTTAAGTCAAGGGATAAGTGGTAGTGAAACTAGTGGTGTTTTTGACACAAAAGAAATTAATAAAAACCAAACTACATGCAAATGCACTTGTTTTCATTTTTAGATGAAAGAAATTTCTACAAAGGTTTAGAGGAACTTCAAATAAAACAACAACTTTTTCTTTTCTTTTTTTAACTCAAGCTTCACACCCACAAAAGTTAACAAAACTAGGAATGCCTACAAAGATGTACAAATCTATCCTAGTGCAACAAGTACATGCTGATGCAAAACTCAAAACTACTCTTAAATCAAAGAATGAAAGTTGCTTGTTTATCAATTTTTTAATTTTCCACTTAAAATATTTAGATGGAATATAAGTTTTTGTTGCTTATTTTGTCTAAGCACTAAAAGCAAGATGAATACAAACAAAAAATGCACTTTCACTCAAAAAAAAAGAAAGGAAAACAAAATCAATACCAAGTTCAAGAAAGCAAAACAAAGTTTTAAGAAGTTTCCTTCAAAAGCAAAACAAAAATGACCTTTCAAAAGTGCTCTAAACAAGACTGAAACTTTATGATCGAATAATAGGCAATGAAACAGTTTTTGAGTTTGCAATGCAAAACAAGTGAGAACTCAACAAAGTGTTTCGAAATGCTCTTAACAATCACAAAAGTAGCAAGATGAGCTTGGCAATAAAAACCAAAAGGATTGAAAAGACAACTTTCAAGAAAGTGTGAACCAACAACTTCCAAAAAGCAAGAAAAGTAGATGGTCATAAAAATATAGTTTAAACATGCAAACCAAAAAGTCACCAAAGCAAAACTCAACACAAAGATTGAAATCAATCTTTCTGCCCTAAAAACACAGAGCAGCCAAGATTTCTAATAAGAAATCTTGTGTGCTTAAGCAAAGACAATCACGTTTGCAAGAAAAATCAAAAAGACCAACCTTTTCACAATGAGAGAGAGTTTGAAATTAGATGGTTGCTATAAAACTAAAGACTGTGACAGAACAGTAACTATTCAAGACTACATCAGATCAGCAGACAAACTTCCAGAAACAAAAAATTTGAAAAATATTGAAAATTATAAGATATACACGACTGTGTTTGTGCATAGGTGCGTGTATACGCGACTGAACTTAAGGAAACATGCGTATATATGCTTCTGTAAACAGAAAAAACAGCATATATAAAGATTTCAAGAAAAACAAAAAAAAGTCTGGGAAAAACTTGATCAAAGCTGGCAATTCGGAACAGACTACACAGCAACAAGAATCAAACAGACAGCTGAGCCTTGATTGGCTGGAAAACACCCAAACTAGGAACAACAATGCTGTTGTCCCCAGTGGAGTCGCCAATTTTGTTGTGGGACAAATTCCCCTAGGATCTTGGGTGGATACCCTAGCAGATTGAAGATTATCTATATAGAGAAACACATATTCCATACTGCCATAATGCTAATATAAGCAAACTCTACGATAGGGGGCATACCTGAGGTCCTACGTTTGAGAAGAGCCTTCCTGGGTCCAAACCCTTCTTGGAGTTCCTTTGCTCCTTTGACCTGCAAAACAAACAATACCAGAGAGTACAGCAATAAATGGACTAAACATAAAAAAGAAACCATCTTCATATTACAAAGAAAGGTAGTTAGCTATGCAATTAAACAACCATTCACATATGAATCATAACATGAACATCATAAACATGAAGAAGATTTATATACATGTGTTTCTTTTATTATAGACAAATAAAGTACAAAAAGGAATAATTTCACCTGATTCGTCCTTTCGCAGGCTCCAAGTGGAACCATCCTCCGGATTCATCTAGTCTCAAGCCTTTAACAAACTCCTTCCATGACTTACTCCATGATATCTCAAGTAGTATGAAGACATCAACGCACACAAGGAAACAAGGGTTTCCTGTAAAGTGGGGGAAGTGCAGGAGGCACTAGGATCTTCAAACTTGGTCAGGGAAATCTCAGCATAATAATCTTTCTCTCTCTCCTCTCCTCCCTTTAGGCCTTCCCATGGAAGTATTTTATACTTCTCCCAAAGTAGTTTTTTAGTTGGGAATTCGTTGGGAACAGTTGGGCCACGGGTACTAACAGGTGATCTACAGGTAAAACCTGTGATATCCACCTAAAATTAAAGAGATTTATATTTTTTTAAGTGTTTTAATGGATATACGTGGGTTGGGTATACACAGACCCATGTATACACTCATTTAGCTCAGGGAATGTCGTGTATAGGGAATAAAACACTATTGTTTATATTTTTAGACCAGGTCTAGAAGGAGGGGTTGCCCTAGGCCATGAGTGCAGCATCACAAACCATAAGAGTGAGATTTGGAGCTATAACAGTAAATGGTAGACCTTCTTGTCCTTGATGTGATAGAGACTTCTTGGCTAGATGCTTCAACTTTTGTAGATGTTCTTCCTTGATGAGTGTTCTTGAGATGCCCTTTCCTTGATGTGTCACCTTATCTCCAATACCATGTTGAAGAATCAAGGGAAATTAGGCATAGTGTGATTCTTCTTGACTTGATAACAATTTGTGAAGAAATTTTACAATTATATTAGCTTCATCTTATTCTTATGATTAGTGTGTGTGTGTTTCATCAAACTACTACCAAAAACATAAAGATAAGAAGATAGATGTTGGCTCTCTGCCAAGACCAAAACCTCTCTCTCTTAGAGAGGAAAACCTTTCGGTAAGTTTCTCTTATTTAAGATTCTTATTGACTAATGCCAAACCCTAGACCCTTGACTAGTATGTCACCCAAGCACAAGTCAATTCCTTCCTTTATTCTACACTTTGTTCCTGGCACATAAACTTCCTCCTTATGACACTTTTCTCCCCAGAACTTTGTCCTCCTTCTATGCTGCTAGTCTAGAGATAGACCTTCCTTGAGTGGGCTTTCTAGAAGAGATGTTCTTATTCTATCCTTTACTCAATTAGAATTCTTCTTTTATTGACCAAATGAGATCCGTCTTGAGGTATGACTGTAATATTGTTTTATTGCCCTAGTTTTTCACACATGTGGAGGGTACCCTTGGAGAATTAGGGTCCTTCAAACTTCTCTAGAGAGAGAGACTTATTTGCTTGACTTGGGAGGCCTTGTAGGCATGATATCTAGCCCAAACACTAATGAATCTTGCACTAAAATTCTATTTCTATTAGATCCACAATCTTCCCTATTCTACCTTGCACATGTGACTATTTTCTACCCTAGAAACAATCCCTTTACTTTGTTTTGACTTCCTTCCTTCCTCACTTTACTTGGAGACCCTTAGACTTGTATTTTCCTTCACTTTCCTTGGCTTCCCTTCTTCATTGATTTCATAGCTTGCATCTTGGACGTTGAGAGGGAGTGGACAACCTCTATATATAGATAAGATTTTCCCTTCTTTAGGACGACATTAGGACAACATGATGTATTTAGGCCAACTTGACTGTTTCTTCATTATTTTCATTGTTTAGCTTCTTTGGGAGGATTTTGTTGCATGGAGAGGACTTGCACTTGGTTTGGAGGTATTCTTTTGACCTTATACAATTTTTATACATAGTGTAACATGTCGTTAAGGTCTTCAATATTTTATTTTGATTATTTGAATCACCTATAACACTTTAACATGTGCTAGACCTATTTCAATGAGAAAGAAACTCATTGACATATATTATAAAAATAATATTTATTTTCTTGAGTAAATAAAAATATCAAAAGTACATTTATGAAGATCGAACCTAGTTACATTTCCTTCAACAAGAAGTACATCGATGGTCAACACCATGTTGCACATGCTTCAAGATGAGTTAGACAAAGGTTCCAAGGCAATATACCCAGAAGCTATGGAGGCAAGAGTTTGCTATCAGAAAGACACCATCAAGCAGTTTGGGAACATCATCGCATAATACCAAGCTTGGCATCCATACATGACTGATAAGAATCAAGTGGAGGTTGTCGAGTTGGTATTTCCCCAAACTTTAGAGTCATAATGTTTTGTCTTGTTAGGATGTCTCTAGCCTATTTTTTCTCACATGGGTACATGTGGAAAATGTATATTATTTGTAAATATGTTGTAAGTGAAATTATAAGTGTCATTAGTGGAATATAAACAGTCACTATGTAATGTAATGATTTATTTATAAAGATGTTGAAGAGTCATGAGGGTATTCAAAGAGTCACAAAGGGGAATGTCAAGGGTTACCCCACCCTTTGTTATAAATAGAACCTCATAACTCATAGCATAGGCTCTTGGGAGCCAAAATTTTGGCTAGGCTTACGCTTAGAAAAGGCTTGGGAGTATTGTGATGAGCCTTAGCTTCTCTACACTGTAGAGCGAGTATACTTCTTTGGAGGAGCAAGTTTTCTTTACTGTAATGTTCCACTATTGGTGCTAGTGGTTGCCAATGGTGTATGTATGGATGGTACTTTCACTTATAATAATAATAATAGAGCCAACACGCTTTCATGCATATGTTGTTATTGTAGTTGGATTATTATGGTTTCTTTAGAAATGTATGTTGTTGAACTTACACATTTTCGTATGAGCTAATTTGTATGAAATTGTATGAATATTGTTGAATATGTGTTGTTGGATTTACCCATCACTTTAACTTATGGACTATTCTGCATCTTATCCTATGATGTCATTTTGCTCATGTGTTCCTTTCAGGCTGCATACTATTACATGCTTCTAAGGGGAAAACTTCCTATTCCCCTTCATGTGTTAGAAACCCCGTTCATCTCACTTAACTCCCTGCAAGCTCACACACTTGCTTCCACCCAAATTCATAATACTTATCTTTGCATGCTACTGCGGTCAAGGAACTACATTACCACCCATTGTCGGGACTCCTACTCCAAATGGTCTGAGGTCTAGTTTGGACTTCTTATCAGGGAGATCCTCCTAAATGTTGGTGAGTCCAACACTGTCAACATTTTTGGCACTATAACGATGGCCAAATAACAAGTTGAATCCTTGAAATATGTTTTGAATTTCTACACATCATTCATGATTTATATATCAATCAGAACCCCAAAATGTTTTTCTCATGTTGTTGATTTTGATGTGTCGGTAGATGTTATAGATGACTTGTCAAGATACAAATTTGATGGCAAAAATGAAACACCCCTATTCATTCACGCAATTTCCTTTTTAGGTTTTTGTGACAGGAATGATGTTCCCTCGGATGACATCGCCTATGGGTTATTCTCTTTCACGTTTGAAGGGTGCATCAAATAATGGTGTCACAAATTTCCCGCAACCTCTATACACTTTTCCGATCACATATTCAGAGAATTATGTCATGATTTCACTCTTTATGACCGTAAATCACTTCATCACAAAAATTTAAAATTACGAAAAGCACCCGACGAATCACTTGAGCACTTTTATGATCGTTTTCTTTGTTACTATTTTGAATTTCCAAAAGATAAATTTGATAGGAAATTTATGGAAGGAATATTTCAATATCTTGTTTACATCTCTAGGAATTAGCACAAGCTGCAAACTTCTGAATCTCTCCCAACATACCTCGGTGTTAGAGTCTCTACATCTAAGACATATGAGGTTGTTTTCCCAAGTGACCCTCCAAACCCTTCTCATCAAACACCTCTAGCTATGTAGGATGAGGTGGAAGAAGTTGTGAACCCACCTGTTGAACTGTCATCATCTCCTCCTACCCCACCTGCTCTAGAATCCTGTGTGGATTTGGACTACAAGCTTGATGGTTTTCACTTGGTCTCATCTGCTCAACCTCCATATACTAGTTCCTTTGATCCTCCAAATTTTGGTGTGTTGTGTTCATCCATTATAGAGTCCACATGTGATGTTCAAGAGGATCAAGTTGTTGAAAAATTTGGTGTTGGACAAGCAACCTGTGCTATAATCTTTTATGAGTATGTGTGGTAGTCTAAACAAGAAGTTGTGGTGAAGGACGACCCCTTTCAGTCCACACCTCGTCTAAATTATCCTGACATCTTATGCAATTATTCCATTTCTATTCCTTTATGTGAGAATCCATCTCTGGATTTTTTCACTTCCGATCATTCATAGAACGCGCATGATGTCAGTGTATCATTTGATTGCAGATAGGAAAAAGCTATTTTCCTGGATCAACTCGATCTCTCCTCTTTAATTTCTAGAAACTTAGAGGTTGATTTTTTTTGTTTTCTCTCACCCCCTCTTTATGATTTGTCAGATCATGAGGATTTCATTATCCATCTTCAATTTTCTAATCGTGGTTGTCGTGATATTTTCACTGATTTGTTTGGTCATGATTTTGATTCACCTACTATTGATCTTTGTAAGCCACCATCTTTAATGATCCATCTTCTAATCAAGTGGAAACTGCTCAAGTTGTCTAGGAACTTCAGCTTGAGATGATGGTTATGTCAGCTTCTCGCAACCTTGAGGTAAATTCCACTTCTAATTAGAAATTTGTTGAATCTCCCCAAGCTCCTCATCACTCTCCTATTCACATTGAAAATGAATCCATTTCACAATTTTTTCATCCTCCAATAGAATCACACGATCCTATTTCTCATGCATTGGATGAGTCATACGTAGCAAGCACTATTGCGAAAACAATTTTTTCTTCTTTCTTCATGTTTGCTCATTTGTCAAGTTCAAAGGTGTGTACATGCTTTTATTTCACACATAATGTGACAAAACACCATGATACGTCTACATTGTGCCTTTCATGTGTCTTCAACCTTTTCTTTTATGTGGATGTGTTCAATATTTAGACGATCTGGCTTGCATTTCTTTATCATTCTTGTCTTTTGGTATGCTTGAATATATTTCTTGTCAATCATACTATCACCTACATGGGTCAACTAATGCATTGATGGCTGCATTGGAAATATCACTTCATGTGATTTGACCCATGCTTTTCTTAGATTAGGAGTAGGAGTAGTGTTTTATTTCCTATTTTGTTTTGTTTACTCTGCTTTGTTTCGTCTTACTTTTTTCCTTTTCTTTTTTTCTTGTGCACTCATAGCATTAGTTTCCGCATGAAACCGTGTTTGGCTTCTTGATACAAGCAAGATAAAATATAAGAGGACTTGTATAGCTATCAACACTTTGTTATCAATATATTCCCTCTCTTTATGAAGATATTTCATTTCTTTTATTCGATGATACCTTAATGGAAATACGTTCCTTTCAAAGTTATTCATGGTGGAATCACAACATTTGCACTCTTAACTAGTACCACCTACTCTAATCATTTTTCTATATTAGGTTAACCCTTGTCAACTCAGTCAAGTAGAGTAAGGAGGGGAGGGAGGGGAATCTTAACAAGTATGTTAGAGGTATATATAAACATCCTTCTCTAAAGGGACAACCTCTTATGCTCTCAATAAGTTGGGATCCCTCTTCCGCCTCATGAAGTAAATAAGTACCTATGCACATTTCTTTGAAAATTAAAAATGAAGTGAAAAAATAAAGTAAAGGCAAAAGAAGAGAATGGATTCCTGTGTAGAGAGGTGAAGAAAGTAACTCCACTGGGGTATTATCTAGGCTTGCTGGTAGTGGAGCAATTATTGTGTTCCTAATGTGATTCCTCCTGGGTGCTATCCAAGCCTGCTCGCAGTAGAGCAACACTAGATATGAAACTAAAACTCTGAGAGTCTATATTACTTGTGCATCAATATACCCCTCATCCCTAATCGAAGCAACTCAGTTTAATTGGCTTGGTATGTGTGTTGTCGATAAAGAGAATGATAGGGACTACATATTTAACTCAACCTAGTGAAAAAGCTATGACAATTTAATAATCAAACAATAATTCCAGAAGAGTTAGCCTCACTTTACATGATACAAGGTCCATATAGAGAGCTCTTGTTCTACCAATGTGTCGCCAATGTTGTAATGGAAACAACCACCCTCCAAAATTTTGCATATGCTTTGTTTTGGAGCCTCCCTCTTAAATCACAATAGCTTATCTTGCACTGATCCAGGTACTTGTGCTTTGATTGAGCTTCATCTTCTGCACTTTGGCTTGTGTTTTCTTAATTTATTTACTGTCTAACGTACAAGCCAATCTCTTGATTTGGTTTTCACCCAGTTCTAGGCTTGCCATAGTGAGCTGCACAATCCTTGAGGGCAACCAACATTGCACTAGGTAATTAGGTAGTCCAAGCTAAGAGTAAGCCTTCTACTCCAAAATTTCCCACAGCCAGTTGACAATTGACCCTTCATTGGGAAACTATGTAGAGCATGAGAGGCAATCCATAACCGCTCAACCCAAAAATTGTGTAGAAGCTTCTTCCTCAGATGTGGCTTGGTGCATGAGCTAGTGAGTTTCCCAGTCTTTCCTAGAACTATGCAATCTCTTTGAGAAATGCATGGCATCATTTCCTGAAAAAGGAAAAAGTGAAAAAGCATCCCTAGAAAACACGAATCTATTTTTAGTAGCTTGGAGGAAACACTTGAGTTATTTTGGAAACCATCACCAAGTGTTGCGTTTTCCTTGATTTTTTTCCTTCGTGTCATAAACCCTAAATCGACCAAATATATTAATTTAATGTTGCCAGATCTCATTTACACATTCTATATTGGAACCTTGGCATTACCTAGGAGACCAAGGAACCTTCAGTGCAATCATCATTACTTTCTAGGTAAGTCTTTCTTTTCTAGTCGTTTGCAGCTTTTTCTATCGCTTTTGTTTGTTGAGCTTCTGAGAGTGTTTTTTCACTCATTTTTTTGAATGACCACTGGTGTTTCAACTTTCTTCGCTTGTAAAGTGTTGTTTTAATTTTTTCATTTCCTTTCCCAAGTGTTGCATGCATTACCCAGTTTTCACACCAACGGTTGTCGTTGTGGTGACTCTCTCCATATGCTTCATTTTCTTCCAGTTTGATGGATCCATGCACTTATTTCACTTGCATGGATCATCATTCACTTAGATCTACACCCAACATCATATTATCATTCATATTTGTTCAATTTCTCACTCCCTTTGGGTAGATCTAGGCTTGCTTGGCCTGGATCTCGTTTTCCCAAGCATGCACTGTGCATTTTTGGAGTTTAAGGCCTCAGCCTTAGATTCTAGAATTACGCAGAGGTTGCCTAGGCCTGGTTCCAACTATTCACTACACAGTTCCAGGAGCCAGCCCCAAGCCTTTTCCACTGAGGCTCCATAATGTGTAGTCTCTCCTGGCCTGTGCCCAGACTGAACTATTCATTGCAGCTCCAGTCAGCAAGACCTCCCCACTGAATGTTGCGACTGGACAATGTGCAATTCTAATAAGTAGCCAGTCACCTTTGTGAACCAGAATTGTGTAATCTCTCCCAACATTTTCCCATTTTGTTGCTTGGTATCTTCTTGCAGTGATTTTGTTTTCAATCTAACATTTGCACGTTGTGAGTGTCCTCTCTGTCTCTAGGTACAACAATGGTTGAGAAAATCTCTAGCAGTTATAGTCAACATGGCTTCTAAGAGAGCTACATCAAAGCATATTTTCGAGAATAGTATTGGAGAAGTAGTTGAGAAAGTGTCAGTCAACTTGCTAGTTTATGCAAACACTTAGTTGTTCATAGAGAAGGGCATGAAGTTCACATGGCAGCAAATCAAGGATACCTTTGCAAAGGACTTTGAGGAAGACTTAAAGGATCGGCAGGGTTATATCAGTATCCATTGGTCATGCTTACATAAGGTTGCATGAATGTACCACTCCTTCCCATGTGAGAACATCATCCACTAGAATTTCTCATACATAGATTTGGAAACTATGACATTAAGCAGTGCCAGTTGAATAGAAATTTCCACCTTCAAGGCAGACAATGATCAATAGATTTATCATTTACCTCAGTTGATGAACTACATGGACACACTTTTCTATGCCACCCACAACTTTGTGAACACCAGAGGTATTGTCAAGTGTTGGGTGAAGGAGCTATCAAAGTTTAGAACGATACCCAATCATGTTTACAAGACAAGGTCTCTTAGGAAGGCTTACCATTTCTTGATCATATTTTCATGTCAATTATATGGTCAAGAGAGCACATAGACCTTTCCTAAAAATTGGTTGGTTGTGTTGGACCAGTTGGTGAGTGATGGAAGGCCATTCAATTGGTCAGATATATTGGCTCTTTAGTTGAAATTCCATGTGACTAATGCCCAAAATATGCCCAAGGATGAGAAACCAACATTCTACATGCATGCATACTTACTATATGCAATACGTGCCCAACATTAGTTTCTTGGCATGAGCTATACATGGACACCAAAATAATTTTCCATAAACATTTATTGCAAGTTTCTTTCTGACTGTAACTTGTTGACGTTGCTGGACCTGCCAACATGTTAGGGGATCTCCCCAGTAAGAAGTCCTAATTAGACCTCATACCGTTTGGTGTAGGAGTCCCAGTAATGGGTTGTACAGTATTGCCTTGACTGCGGTTTCGCATAGAGGCAAGAAAGGGTGTGGCATATGTAGTAAGTCAAGGAAGTTTCATGAGCAGTTATAACACATGGAGGATGAGGTGAGTGCACCCCTTGGAAACCTATGAAAGCACATAGTTAAGAGGGGACCACACAAGCTAAGATGCATCACAACATGGAAGGCAAGTGAGCTAGCAATCCAAAGTGATGTTTAAACCAACAACACATTTCAGTAAGATTCATATATACATATATAGAAAATAGCTACACATACATATGTAAGAAAAGAGATACATATATCATTTAGAGTAAACAAGATAGCTGAAATACAATACGACATATGCATGAAACATGCTAGCTCTGTTATATTAAGAAGTGTAAGTTCTAGTCATACAATACATCCATTTCCAACCACTAGTTCCGACAATGGAACCTTATAGTCACTACCTCCTATGCCTCCAAAGAGATATACTAGCTCTACAAAGTGGAGAAGCCAAGGCTCATTACAATACTATTCAAGCTATCTCTAAGATAGTCCTATTGGAAGCCTGGCTGACCAAAATCCCCTACAATGAGTTATGAGGGACTATTTATAGCAAAGGGTGGGGTGACCTTTGACATTCCCCTTTGTTACCATTCATCTATCCTCATGACTCTTCAACTACTCTATGACTATTACATTTAATTATACACACTTGAACTTCCACTTGATAGGATGTTACATACAATCTGCACATGTACCCATGTGAGACAAAATGGCTTGAGTAAGCCATGCAAGACATCACTGACACTCAGACCATTGTGGTTAGACCAACGCTTTGACATCCTTGTGATGGATGAAGTTGGTGAGTTGATGCCAAGCTTGGTCATCCATGATGGTGTCCATGCTCTCATTGGTGACATGTTGCTAAAGCGAACTCTTGCCTCCATTGCATCCAAGTACATTGATATGGCTCATCCATCCAACTCGTCTGACAGCATGCACATGGTAGTCCTAGGTGTGACTAGACTGACAACATGTTGATGCATAGTGTCTGCACTGATCTCCAAGCATGCGTGGGTGGTTGTGCACATCAACTTGTCAAAATACATGTTCAGCTCCAGTTGGACTTTCTTCTTGTATTCTCCTCGGTGAGTGTGCCAAATGGGTGGGATTGCATGCATCTGCATAATGACATGCATGCTTTTGAATTCCCTTGCATGCGATCAACAACACTACTGACCTTGTATGCTCTGTGCTAGCTGTTGGGATGGATCTATAACTTGTACAAGCATAGTTTCATCCATTTGTGCATGTTGCACCCCCTGTTGTACCTGTTTCTGGTTTAACTCATTCTCTCATCTATGCAGCTCTTGTTCTTCCTTGAGCTGTGTTGACAGTGCTGGACTTGCCAAAATGTCAGGGGATCTCCCCAATAAGAAGTTCCAATTAGATCTTAGGTCGTTTCGTGTAGGAGTCCCAGCAGCGGGTCGTACGGTGATGCCTTGACCACAAATTCGCACAAAGGCAAGTAAGATGTCCCTGTTTCTAGCAAGGGTGCTACATATGTGGTCGGTTAAGGAATGTGTGTGAACGGTCCTAACACATGGGAAGTGAGGTAAGTGTGCCCATAGGAAACCTGTGATAGCACAGAGTTAAGAAGGGAACACATGAGAAATAATGCAGTACAACATGGAAGGCAGGTTAGCTAGAAATCCAAAGTGATGGTTAAACCAACAACACATTTAAGAAATAGTCATACATACATACACATAAATAGCTACACATGCATGCATAAGAAAATAGATACATATATCATTTAGAGTATTCAAGATAGGTGAAAGACAATGCAACATATGCATGAAACATGATGGCTCTGTTATATTAAGAAGTGTAAGTTCCAGTCATATAATACATCCATGTCCAACCACTAGTTCCAACAACGAAATGTTACAGCCACAACTGCCAGCTCCTCCAGAGAGATATACTAGCTATTCGCAGAGGAGAACCCAAGGCTCATTACAATACTATCCAAGATCTCTCTAAGATAGTCCTATAGGAAGCTTTGCTGACCAAAAGCATATACAATGAGTTATGAGGAAATATTTATAGAAAAGGGTGGGGTGACCCTTGATATTCCCCTTTGAGGTCATTCAGCTATCCTCATGACTCTTCAACTACTCTATGTCTATTACATTCAACTATCAACACTTGAACTTCCACTTAACAAAACATTACATTGCAATGCACATGTGCCCATGTGAGGCAAAATGGATTGAGCAAGCCATGCAAGAAATAAATGACACTTGGACCATTATGGTGAGACCAACTCTTTGACATCCTTGTGATGGTTGAAGGTGGTGAGATGATATGAGGCTTGGTCATCCATGATGGTGTCTATGCACTCAATGGTGACCTCTTCCTAAAGTGAAATCTTGCCTTCGTTGCATCTGATTGCACTCATATGCCTCCTCTGTCAAACTCATTTGATAGCATGCGGATGGTCATCCTAGGTGTGACCAGACCGACAACATGTTGATTCATAGTCTTTATGCCTCTCTTAAGGCATGTACTGGTGGCTTTGCACATCAATTTGTCAAAATACATGTTCAGCTCCAGTTGGACTTGCTTCTTGTCTTTGCCTCGATGAATGTGCCAAATGGGTAGGATCGCATGCATGCACATAATGACTTGCATGCTGCTGAATCCCCTTGCATGTGATCAACAACGCTTCTCACCTTATCTACTCCATGCCAACTGCTGGGACAGATCTATAACTTGTATGGGTGCAATTTAATCTGTTTGTGCATGTTGCGCCCCTTACTATACCTGTGCCTACTGTAACCCATTCTCTCATCTATGTAGCTCATGTTCTTCCTTAAGTTGCTGCTTCAACACATGCCCCTCCCTCTTTGTTCAGTTGTCTTCCTTCACGCGATCTTCATGTCGCGCCATCACCTCATAGCCTTAGTCTCCAAAGTTGCTTTCATCACAAGTGGATCTACTTGAGTTTGCAACTTTGTTCCGCCTATGTGTTTTCAACAACCTTCCCCTTGCATTCATTACATGCAAGTGTGTTGCCTTTTGCTGTTGCTGATGGTGCTGCTTGTTGTAATGTTGTTGCCATATTATCTTGATGTCCTTGTCTACAAACAACTTGATTTCTTCATAGGTAGGCAAGCTCATAGACACTTGCTTGGCTACAAACCCTGTTGGGCTCTCAACAATGTCCTGTGACTTTGCTCTCCTGAAGGCCATTGTACTTGTGCTGGTGAGAGAGAGACAGACATCTGTGATGCCTAGAGACATAGCAACACTCATGGCAAGAAATATGTCAGTTGAAAACCACAACAAACTTGAGGAATGAATTCCAACATACCTATGTGATTGATCATGAATGTTGCACACTTTCTGCCGAGAGGTCGGGAGACTATCTACCAAAACTACACAATGCATAGTTTGGGCTATCAGGAGACCGACTGACTACTGAAATATGCAATGCACAGTCTGGCCTCACCCGCTGAGGACTGAAACTGTGCAATGCATAATTTCAGTCAACATTGACATGCAACCAACAAAATACAATGCCCAGTTTCTAGGGTCGACAAGACACTTCGTCCAAGAATTATGCAATGCAAGCCTAGAGGTCAGTGCAAGGCTAGAATTGCATAGTTTCTGGAGGGATGGTAGAGCCTTCACTACTAGAAATGCATAATGCTATCCAGGAAAGGCACGGTCTGGGCCAAGGCAACCCAAACTGGCCGAAGGGTGACTAAAAACATGAGAAGGTTGAATGCATTATGAGATTAGTGCAAACAAAAGTGAATGATCATACATGCAAACAATGAGTGCAGGATTTAGAAAATGGGAAGACATGCATGTGTTTGAAGCAAGTTACCGCAAGGGCAACCATTCTTGCAAAAACAGTGTCATGCATAAAACAACATTGAGACACAAACGAAAACTAAAATGGTTCTTCTATAGGATAATATGCATCAAAATGACAGCAAGTGCTCACTGAAATCAAGCAGACATCACTCACACAAACAGAAACACAAAAAGCGACAGAAACGCAATGCAAGACATGAAAAGTGGGCTTACCCCAAAACAACTGAGAAGAATGTGCTGACGACTCCTAGATGCAATGTGGGATGTCAGAGATGCAAGTTCGATGTGAGGAATGATCCTTGCAGCATCTAGTTGATGAGTTTTGTTAAAATTGTGGTCATGGCGCGCATGCCACAAATCTAGAAAAAGTGACACTTGGAAGGAGGTTTCTGAAATGATCCTTGCATGTAACCTCCAGCTGCTAAAAATAGATCCCTGAATCAAGGGATGCCTTTGCATGGTGCCTTGGGAAAGGCTATCCATGCATGAAAATTAGTTTTTCTTAGTCCCGATAAGAACCAGTCAACCTGAAGGCACATACAACAACCTGCTTGACTGATGGGAAAATTTGCACATTTCTAAGAGGGAGATGTGCTGGCTTCCCAGATGGATTGTGCAATTTTTGGGCTGAGCAGCTAACTACTACCTAGAATTGCATAATTTCTAGGCTAAGTAGTTCTGTTGAGACATATTCCACAATTTTTCCAGTGAAGCTTGACAGGCAGAATTGCGCAATTTTGGAGCCCAGTAGGCTGTCAGTAAGGATTTCACAATTTATGGAGGGAAGGTTGGTTCCCCTCCAGAATTGCGCAATTTATTGAGGGAGCTTCTCATCCTGCAATTGGACTAAGTCTGTAGAAACATCCTGTGAGGCGGATGCAACAAGCTATCATGCACAAGGTGACAAACTGCTAGAAAACCACTGAAGCTCATGTACTTGATAGTGCAAGACATGCTATTGAGGATGGCTAGTAGGGAGGCTCCAAAACAAAGCTAAGGAAAAATTTTGGAGGGTGGTTGTAGCGATTACAACTTGGTGACACACTGGTAGAACTCCAGCTCTATGAATGGACCTTATTCATGAAAACAAAGTATAAAACATCCGGAAGTATTGTTCAGCTCTTTGTTTGTCTTGGTTTCCACACTTTCTTGATTGTAAGATGTAGCATCTGCCAAGCCCTTGGTCGGTCCACACACATTCCAAGCCAAGTCAACACATTTGTTTTGATTGGGGATGAGGGGTATATTGTTGCACAAGCAGTATAGTTGTCAGAGTTTTAGTTTCATCTTTGGTGTTGCTCTACTGCCAGCAGGCCGGGACAGTACCCCGACAAAGTCACACAAGAACATAAGAATCTCTCCACTGCGAGTGAGCCTGGTCAGTACCCCAGTGGAGTTACTTGCGTCACCTCTCTACGTAGGAAGCCCTTCTCTTCTTTCACTTTATTCATTTTTCATTTTTTTCAAACTTTTTTCACATTTTCATTTATTCATTTATTCATTTTCATAACTATACATAGAATTTATTCATTTCATAGGTGGAAGAGGGATCCTAACTTATTGAGAGAAGAAGAGGTTGTTCCTTCAGAGAAGTAGTTTATGTATACCTCTGACGTTCGTGTTAAGGTTTTCCCCCTCACCTTACTCTACTTGATTGAGATGGCAAGGATTAACCCAAAAACAACCTACTAGAGTAGGTGATGCTAGTCAGCATGCAAGCTTTGTGCTTTCACCAAGGTTCACTTCGAACAATATGTATTTTCTGTTGATGTATCATGGAATAAAGACAACAAGTTCTTACATAAGAGAGTAGAAAAAAAATAACCAAATGTTGATAGTTGTACAATTGCTCTTGTACTTTACCCAGCTTGTTTCAAGAGTCAAACACGGTCCATGTGAAACTAACGTATGGACAATAACAAGCAAACAAACAAAAAAGAAAAGAAATAAGTAGAAACAAATGCGAAAGAAAAGTGAGTAAGCAAACAAGAAAGCAAGTAAACAAACACACAAATAAAGAAGAAAACATTCATGCAAGCAAAAAATGCAAATGAAAACACTACTCCTACTCCTAAGCTAATAGTATGGGCCTAATCACATGAAGTGATATTTCCAATGCAGCCACAGTGCATTGGTCAACCCATGTTGGTGAATGCATGGTTCGTGAACAAAACAATTATGCGAACGAGCAAACAAGAAAGATATAGCAAGTGAAAATAAACACACTCCAAGTTTACAAGTGTCCATAGAACAAAAATGAGTGAAAGCGCATGACATGCACTCTATGGAATTGCTATAGTGTTGTGCTACACTACATGCAGATGTCAAGTGTATGCATTTTCTTGACTGTGACATGCAAGCAAATGTGAGAAAGGAAGACCACTTACCTTGCACAAGTGTGCTTATTGTGTAAGATTCCTCCAATGCATGAGCGATGGGATCATGTTCTTTGAGTGGAGGAAGTGAAATCTGAGTGTTTGGTTGATCTTCAATGAAAAGTAGATAGTGATGAGGAGTCTTACATGTTTCAAAGACATGGGCGTCGGTTTAGTAAAAGATTATGGTTAACTAGGAACTTTTCCTTTTCCTCCAATCCATGAAGCGTCTTCATTTGCATCCATTCATATGATTACATCAGATACCATTGTTTACGGCGATCCTTGGATTGTCCCTTCCGAATCTGAGATAGACTCATTTGGTAATGCTATGCCTTTGAGTCCATATGAACATGATTATGAAGCCGTAGTGTCTTTCACCGACTCGCTTTCAACCAAAGTTGACCAAATGAATGTGGTCCATGAGGACTCATTTTTCACATCACCTTCAGCGTTAATAACGTTTCTCGAAGTTGTCTCATCTGTCGAACACCTTCGTGAAATCCTATGCGACGATTTACCATGGGAAGATCTTCATCATAGATCTTCGTTCTTACCTGAGGATGATCGTTTTGAAAATGATTTCCCATCTATCTTTACCACTGAACATGTCAAAGATGCTCAGAGTCCAACGAAACATCCTGATTCAAAGCTGAATTTAGGGAATATTTCTCGCACTATTCCCATTGACATTTCAGTGAAGCCCGGAATTGTTGAGAACATTCATATAGGTGCCTCGTGTACAGATGACGAAGTCCAAACTTACAAGGCCCTATTCCAAGAATTCCGTGACGTATTTGCCTGGTCATACGAGGAAATGCCAGGAATTGATCCCGCTATTGTTGTCCATGAAATCAAGACCTACCCGGATGCTAAACCCGTCCGGCAACGGTTGCATCAGATCCACCCACGAAAGGCGGCTGCGATTAAAGCAGAAGTCGAAAAGTTGTTGAAAGAAGGTTTCATTTATCCAATTCCATTAATGGATTGGGTATCGAATATTGTCCCGGTTAACAAAAAGCGGGGAAAAATAAGAATCTGTATTGATTATAGGGATATAAATCGAGCTTGTCCCAAGGACAACTATCCAATGCCCTATATCGATCAAATAATTGATGATTGTGCCGGAAG
>APFE030063711.1:0-13072 GCA_000404065.3 Pinus taeda
TCAAGCTGGTAGTCTCGGTTTTGAGATCCAGTGGGAAATCTCTGTGTATATGTGTTTTATGTGTTATGCTCTCGCATTTTTATTTTTCTTGTGATTTAGAATTCGTATGCAGGTAATTTCTGTACGAGGTTAAAATCCTACACAAACAACACTCATAACTTATAATTTTGGAGAAAATGACATTATTCATGTTGAATGAACAATCATAAATCTAATGCTAATGAATTACTCATAATTTTTGGCTTCCTTTGAAGGATGATCATCTTATTTATACAAGAATTAGGTATATCTTCTCAATAAATGTAAATCCATTAAATATCTACTAGATCCATACTTGTCTCTACTTATCCCTAAATAATAGACATCCTATGACACATCAAGATCTCCATGATCTTTCTCCCTGGAATATGGTCCACCTCTTGGGTTGAATTCGAATTTGATCTTGGGAGGCTACATAAGGGTGCCTTGGAAACTTCCAAATGATCTACACATGTCATCAAACTCAAGCCATCTTTAGGTATAAGCAGATACATGTTATTTTTCTAACTTTTAAACATAAATTCACTCTAAATACATGAAAGTAATAACTTTGGAAAATGTAAATGTGAACTAATATAGTAATGATAATGTAGGTTTATGTATAATGAGATGGAATGAGGTGAAAAAATGAGGATAAAGGTGAAAAATAAAGTGAAAGTGAATGTTAATTTTGGTGGCCCAACAAGGTGGTTCTTCCTCAAAGATCATCTTGTATAGCGGAATGAGGAAGTGATCAGTTAGCTTATCCATTACTCCTCTGTGGTTGCACTCCAAAAGAAGCTTACAATAAACATACACGGAAGGCTCATGTGGTGTCCAAGTCCTATTCATGTCAGGGAATGCATTGTGTGCGCAGATTGCATCCAGTAGATATGCAAACATTAAATTCTAGCTTTCCTACTCTTGGGAGGACTAAGGGTGTTAGATACAAGGATCCACACTTATTGAGCCAACAAATCTGACCATTTGAATGTTTTACTTTTGTTCACAATGTGTTCCAATAATAACAATAAAATTCTTGGTGATTTGCTAACTGTAGATTCTGCAACATAGAATTATCAAGTGATGATAGAACCTCCTGAAAGATTTTGTCTTGTATGTGTTGGTGGGTGTCAGTCGAAACTTCGTTGGCTCTTTCACCCAGCCTTTAACAATCTCCTTGGTGCTCAAATAATTGGTTTTCACATAGAAGAACGAATCCATGAGCGATTCTAGCTCAGGAAAATGATACATGAGATTATAGTTTGTTTCAAGAAAAGAAGCAAAAGTTTTTCCGCTGATACCGCCAAGAGTCATAGTCTTTGGATCTATGTGAGATAGTATATAAATAATAACATATGCACGTGGAAATGCTAGGTACTTGCATGCAACCATGTGTTACCCCGACTTTTGGACACTAATATACACTTGCCAGTCTTCGAGATTTTCTCTTAAGGTTATTAATGCGAAAATTCCATTCACCTTCTTCCATGTGATATCTGAATCCTTTTCTGCAAATGGTTGAGTGTCTTAGTATACTGGCAAGTAAATTGGTGTACTCTCAACTTCCTCCCCATTGTTTCTCTCTGTGGTATCCTTTGAAGTAGTTCTCTTGGGTTCCATAATAACATTGGCTGATGAAAAGAGTACTCAACACCTGCAATACCTGTTGGAGGAAAAATCAATCATGGAAAACAATAAATTAGCTTTAACAAATCAACTTAGAAAGAAATATCAGGGACAACCACATGCATTGACTGGGAAAATTGCTTAATTATGTAAGTGAAGGGAGGGATAATGGTTCTGGGAACTGTACATTATGCAGTCTCAGCAACCAGTGATGCAGCTTAAGGCTAGATACTGCTCAATGTGCAATCCAGACTGTGGGAGAGACTGCGCATTATGCAGTCTCAGTGGCCAAGGGGCCAGGCATGAGCCCTGGAACTGCACAATGTGAAATTGGGTCAACATGTACTGCGTATTGCATAGCCTTGGAGACCATTTTGAAAGATTGAGCCTTAGACTTGCGCAATGTACAGCTAGATAAGGTGAAAACTGACCAAGGGATGAGCAGATATGCCTAGTGAGAGTGTGGGAAACAAGCAGATCTGAGTGATTGTGCTTTTTCAAGTTCATATATGAATAAGTATGGATAGATCAATGCAAACAAGTGTGGAATACCAACATGCAAAAGGAAAAACAAACATGCAAGAAGAGTCGTTGCAATGACGACCACTGATGGGAAAAAACAAGAAGACTAAAGTGACACTTGTGGAAGGAGAACGACGGACCAAATCAACACTTTCACAAGCTGATATACATTGAAACGCCAACAACCATGGAAAGAAACAATAAAAACAACACTCACATAAGCCAAACAACAAAAAGCGGTGGAAAAAAGTGACAGAAGACGACAAAATCAAAACTCACCCAGAAAAGCATCACAAACTCCACTAAAGGCTCCTTGATCTCCTTGGGAATTCTAGATATCTGAGATCAAATGTGCAAATGATCTCTAGGGGAATTAATTAAATATATCTAGATTGATTGAGGTTTATGACACGCATGCCTAAAATCAAGGAAAAAATGACACTTAGAGGAAAGTTCCAAAAATAATGAGTGTTCCACCTTCGGGAAACTAATTAGTGAATCCCTATTTTCTAGAGATGCTTTTTTGCTGTTTTTATTTTTCAGGAAACTTGCATGCACATTTTCAAGAAGGATTGTGCAATTCCCGAGGACTAGGAAACTTCTTGACTCAGTGCATTACGCAGTTTCTAAGCTTAAGGGATGCTTTGCACAGTTTCCATCAAGAAGGTTGGGATGCCACCCATAACTACACATTTCTCAAGCTCAAGGTTGGCCTACCAAGAAGGATTGCGCAATTTCTGGAGGCAAGGTTGGCCTGCCTTCCAAAATAGTGCAGTTTCTGGAGGCAAGCCCAACAATGTTGCAAGGTCAAGTCAGAAGGTTGCTTGTGACTTAGAAGATTTAGATCAGGATCAAAACAAGTCAACAAAAGCATACATAAAAGATAATTCTTTAACATACCATGAATACTTGGTGACAAAATAATATAAGCTCTTGTGGACAAAAGGAAGGTTCTAAAATCAAAGCATGGGAAAAAATTTGGAGGGTGCTTGTAGCAACTACGACACTTGGCGACACACTGGTAGAACTCCAACTCTTTGTATGAGTCTTGTCTCATGCAAAACAGATCTAACTCTTCAGGAAGTATTGTTCAAGTCATTGATCACCATTCTCTTCATCAATGTCACACTTAACCAGGCCAAGTCAAACTAAGTTGTTTCGGTTAGGTATGAGGAGTATATAGATACACAAGTGAAAATTATTGTCAGAGTCTTAGTTTTAATATCTGGTGTTGCTCCACTACTAGTAGGCCTAGACAATATCACGGCGGAGTCACTTGTGGAACACAAACATTTCTCTGCTGCCAGCGAGCCTAGACAGTACCCCAGCGGAGTTTCTTGCTTCACCTCTCTGAACAGGAAGCCTTTCTCTTCTTTCACTTTTATTTTATGTTTTTCATTTTATTCATAGAACTATGCATAAGAACTTATTAATTTCATGAGGCAGAAGACGGATCCTGACTTATTGAGAGTAGAAGAGGTTGTCCCTTCAAAGAAGGATATTTATATACCTTTGACATACTTTTTAAAGTTTCCTCCCCTCCTTACTCTACTCAACTCAACTGACAAGAAACCGAAAATAAAAGACTGATTAGAGTAGGCGGTACTAGTTATAGATTCAAGCATCCTGATTCCACTGTGGATTTCTCCAAGAAATAACATGGTTTCCATCAAAGTACCATTGACTAAAAGTTGCAATATTCATGCAAAGAGGTGGAATAAACAAATAACCAAGCATTGACAGTAGCACAACTTCCTCGTGAACCTCACCATGGTTTCTTCAGAAACCAAACATGGTCTCATGTGGAAGCTATGCTACAATTGAAAGAAATGAAAAGACATAAAAAGGAGCAAGAAGAAAAGTAAATCAAAGAAAAACAAAGCAATGAAAACAAATAAACTGCTCCTACTCCTAAACTAACAGAGAAATAGACCAGACCTATGTAAATAAATTTCCAATGCAACCACCGATGCATCCGATGGGCTATATAGGGGAGGTAACGAATCTCAAGAAATATATTCAGTAATAACAACAAGCAAGAAAGATGAAGCGATGCATTCCAAAACATTCAAAGTTTTGAAATGCACACAAAAAAACATGAAATAAAAGCACATGGGAATCATGCTGTGGATGCATTATGGTGTTGAAACACACTGCGACTCAAAGACATGCAAGAACAAACTTTAAAACTTTGAAACTAGGTGAACATAACTATATATATATATATATATATAGCGAGAAGAGAGATATAATTATATATATATATATATATATAATGAAATAAATATAAATAATAATTATGTTCACAACAGAGCTCGCCAAGTATGATTCCTCCAAAGATTGAGCGATGGGATCGTGTAAAACTGATGGAGGATGTGAAAATTGTAGAACAAGTGGATTTTCAATTTGTGTGGAGCGATGAGTAGCCTTGAAAGATACATCATTGTTCTGATTATAATTGGTGTATAAATTTCTTGTAGATTCAAATTACTTATGTAATATGCTAAAACAAAATACTTGAATCTACTCTACTCATCAACAAAACAATTAATCGATTGCGAAATCACGAAGTATACAAGAGAAAGAATTCAATCAATACATTACACAATGATTTTTTGGGGAAATCCACAACTAAAAATGCCTACTATCTATATATTACATTAGTCAGAAAATATGAGAAGATTACAATGCTTTGCTCAAGCTTGAGAAACCTCTGCACTATCTCTATATGTCTCACTACTTCCTAAACAAGCCTTGGCCAATACTTAGCCAATTTCCTAGCCTTACAAGCTCCTACTTCCTTGCGTTGTTCAATGAGGAATTAGGCCCCAATCTAATAGGAATTTTCCTCCATTGGATTTTGCAGTTCTTTTAGGCTCTTCCTCTGATTGCATGCACCATTTGTACAATTCAGATAATTATACAACTAATCATACACTGCCCTTTAACTCTAATATCAACTGGGTAGCTCTCAGATCTAACATGCATGACTTATGTATGACTGAATTATCAGTTAACTAGTTGAACACATGAAGCATCACTCCATTGTTAGACCTCCTACTAGTTCCTCCATCAGTTGGAACTAGTTTAACTAGCTTTAACTGAGTTAAACTGAATTAACTAATTGCAACTCAAAATAAACTCAACCAAGGCTCATATAAAGTATAAGAAACTCTACATGACTCAAGTTGGACCCTTAATTTGATTTAACTGAACCAACTAAGTCAAATTAACTTAGTTAACTCGTACAAGTTGTCTTGTGATGTGGAATTACAATTTTTCTCCTAATTTAATTCAAGGACAAAATTAATTTAGGAATTTATTGCAACATTTTGAACACTCCCTATCAGCAATAAAGGGATTCACATCTACCCTGATCCAACACCTCTGGAATGTATTGCATGCAACACATCTCATTATTTTTGTTGCTGCTGCAACATCTGCAAGTAAGAATACAAAATAAATAAACATAATCATTGAATCAATCTACAACTGTCTACTGGGAAAACTATGTTGTTGTTAACTCTATTATTGAGCCTCATGCTTTGTTGTCAACTCTGCTCTACACTCCTCAGTATCTAAATGACATTGCTCCTCCAGCTACTGAATACTATGGAACCCCATATCAAGGTAATGATCCATGAGACAAAAACACCTCAATTGACCCTGCCTAAATTTCTCCAACTCTCGGGACTATTGCTTCACATCGCCCCACCTCACTCCTGGAGGTATAGTTGCATGAATGGTGAAATTCGATATACTCATATTGTTGTTACTACTTCTATGTTGTTGCAACCACTGAAATAATGAGTTTGATCTCCCCTGATCTCGAAGTACTAGCTTCCATAGGGTTGTTCCCTCTAAAATTAGACTCCCTCGCAATTTCAATCTCCCTGTTGGAAATCTCATTGCTCCTCAATCTACCAATATCAATGATCACAACTCCTTTTTGTGTCATTAAACATTGGCTCATTGATCTTTCCACTAACAGCCTTCTAGCTCCATTAAGAAGTCTGCACATAGGGTCTTCTAGATCTGCCCTCAACTAAGGTTCCATAACCCTGCCTCATAACATATCATTAGTTCTTCAATGATCATTGTACATGAGGACTTCAATGATTGGTTTCTAATGTTAATCCAACTTTGATACCATGTAGAAATTCCTTATAGATTCAAACTGCTTATGTATATGCTAAAACAAAAGACTAGAGTCTACTCTACTCATTAGCAGAAACAATTAATCGATCAACAAATCACGAAGAATACAAGAGAAAGAATTCAATCAACACATTACACATTGATTTATTGGGGAAATCCATGGCTAAAAACCCCTGCTATCTGTATATTGCATTAGTCAGAAAATATGAGAATATTACAATGTTTTTCTCAAGCCCAAGCAACCTCTGCGCTATCTCTATTTGTCTCATTGCTTCCTAGATAATCCTAGGCCAATACTTAGCCAATTTCCTAGCCTTCCAAGCTCCTACTTCCTTTCATTGTTCAATGAGGAATTACGCCCAAATTTAATAGGAATTTTCCTCCATTGGATTGTGTATTTCCTTTAGGATCTTCCTCTAACTGCATGCACCATATGTACAAATCAGATAATTATACAATTGGTAGTACACTGCCCTTTAACTCCAATCTCAATTGGGTAACTCTTAGATATGACATGCATGAGTTATTTATGACTGAATTATCAGTTAACTCGTTGAACACATGAATCAACACCCCACTGTTAGACCTCCTACTAGTTCCTCCATCAGTTGGAACTAGTTTGACTGACTTTAACTCAATTAAACTGAATTAATTAATTACAACTCAAAATAAAATCAACCAGGGCTCCTATAAAGTAGGAGACACTCTACATGACTCAAATTGGACCCTCAACTTGAATTAACTGAACCAACTAAGTCAAATTAACTTATTTAACTCGTACAACTTGCCTTGTGATGTGGAACTACAATTTTTCTCCTAATTTAATTCAAGGACGAAATTAATTAGGAATTTCTTGTTTCATTTTTAACAATTGGAACTAGCCTCAGGACTACGAGAACCTGACATAACCATTGTCTTAGGCTGAAGTGCCTCGAAAACTTGTGGAAGTTCTAAAACATGAGAACTAGATCATCAAAAATTGGTGGCTTAAAATATCAAAAGCAGAAAAATCACAGTCGTGACCAGATGAATTAATGAAGAGATAATGACAACCACGATTAGAAAATTCAAGATGAAAAACAGAAGCATCATCATGATTTGATGAATCGTAAAGATGGGAATATTGAAAACAAGAAATTTCACCCTCTAATTCTTCATAATGATCGAATGATGGATTGGGAAGATCAAAAAGAGAATATTTTTCCTCTTGGCATTCGACTATAAAACTAACATCCCACGAGTTTTGAGTGTGACCAGAAATAACATCATCAAAAACTAATTCTTCGGAAGATTCAATAGGAATGACAAAATCGTGGAATATGTCAGGATAATGAGGGAGAGGTGTGGAAGGAGAAAGATCAACCTTCATCACAAATTCTTATTCAAAGATAGACTCTCACACAAAGTCATCGTAAATAATATTGCAGGTTGGTTGCTCAACGCTAACTCCATCCTGAAATTGATCCTCGTTAACATTAATAGAGACAGTTGAAAAAGGTGAACCAAACTACTCACAATTAGGAGGACCAAAGGAATCAATAGATGGAGAAAGAAGAGATAACACATCATCACAAACATCATATTCACAATCCAAACCTACAGTGAAATTCCGAGTATGTGGGGTGGGAGAAGATGATGGTAAATCAACAGATGAACTCTCAAGTTCCCCTGCCTCAACCTGCTGAAATGGAGTTGTTATATGAAAGGAATATGAAGAGTCACTTGGAACAACAACTTTGTTCATCACATATTTAGAAGCTCTATAACCGAGGTATGTTGGGAGACTTTCGAAGGATTCATATTCATGCGGATTCATTGAAATGTGAACAAGAAATTCAAATTTATATTTCATTAAATTCCAATTGATGTCATCTTCATAAAATTAAAAACAAAAATGAATGAAACGATCGTGGAAATCATCAAGAGATTCATCAAGTTCTTTTCGCAATCGTATGATTTTCTTGAAAACAGATTTGTAATCACAATTGTCAAAGGCATGGTAAATCTCCTTGAAAATATGCTCAAAAGAATGAATGGAAGTGGTTGGAAATGTGTAACACTATTCCTTTATGCACGCTTCGAATGTGAGGACGAACAACCTACACACAATATCCTTATAATGAATATAATGTTTTGTGAAAAAAATCCAAAAAACGGGTGTTGTGCTTGAGAATGGTTGTTCCACCCTCGCCATCGAATTTCAGATTTAACAAGTCATGAATTATTCCTGCAGGCACTTTCAGATTTGCGATTCTAGAAAGACATGGCAGGGTTATGATTTGGGGAGAAGCCATTAAAGATGCAAAATATTCAAATAGACTTCGTGGACTCAGCTTGTCATCTAGCCCTCCTAGCACTAGAAATGTTGATGGTGTTGGACCCAACAACATTCAGGGGATCTCCCCGATATCAAGTCCCAATTAGACCTCACATACTTTGGTGTAGGAGTCCCATCCGGAATACGGCCCGATTTTTTATGCAATGGGTTCTAATGATGTTTCTTGGCTGCAATAACGCATAGAGTGATGTATGGTGACTTTGGTGGAACAAGTGTGTGACTCTGCAGAAAGTCAAGTGCAATGCATGGATGTTCTAACACACGAAGGGAAAATGAGTGAGTCCTTTAGAAGCCTGTAATAGTACACAGCTTAAAAGGAACACACAACCATAAAGACATCACAAGATAATATGCAAAATAGTTCACAAGTTAACAGTAATGGAATTAAAAAACAGCACGCATTCAACAAGATTCGTACCAATGCAAACAAAATAGTCCACAAGCATAAACATAAGTTAAATAACATACATTGCAAACATAACAAGAATATTCCTACTATATTCAGAACATATGCATGAAAATGTGTCAGCTTTGAGATTTTATTAAGTGAAAGTTCCATTCATACATATACCATTGATGGACCACTAGCCCCAATAGTGGAACATGAAGCCAACACGTGCTCCTCCAAATAAAGATACTCCCTCTATGCTACGAAGAAAACAAGGATCTCACAAAATCCCAAGCTCCTGATTCTAAACCTAAGCTTAGCCAAAAGAGTGGCTCCCAAAATCCCTTTACATGAGTTATGAGGGTATATTTATAATAAGAGGGGGTGATTCTTCGACTTCCCTTTGTGAATTTTGGACTTCCCTCATGACTCTTCAACTTATTTACAAAATGACTCATTAAATTCATTACATTGTGACTCTTCACATTCCAATATTGACACTTGGAATTCCACTTACAAAATAATATTACAATTTACACTCATATCCATATAAGACAAAAATGGGTAGAGCCAACTAGACATCCTAATAAGAAAAAACATATCATGCTTTAGTTTGGGGAAACTCTGTCTCAACATAATCCACTTGATGCTTCTTGGTGACGTAATAGTGTCAAGTTTTGTACTGCACGATGGTATCCCCAAACTATGTAATGGTGTCTAGCTGGAAGCGGACTCTAGCCTCCATGGTATCTGGGTACACTGACTTGGAACCAGTTTGTATTTCCTTCTTCAGCAGGAGAAACATTGTGTTGATTTGGACAGGGTTATCGATGTACTTGTGCATACTCTATCTGTTTACTTCAAGATCCTCCTTGATGGTGACCTATCTGCACTGCTTGAAGTATTCATTTATCTCCTACTTTACCTAGTTCCTGCGCTTGATCTCTGTGAGTGAAATGACTGATGGGATCCTATGGGACTTCACCAAGAATTCAAGGTTATTGTATAGCCATGCATACGAGGCTTGAATGCTACCAATGAATGAGGCGAGTCATTTGTTATTCTAGATAAGCATATGAACCTTTGCCTTCTCAAGCTTTGCCTCTTGCCTTGTTTTCTTTCCCAATTCATGTGGTGCCCCATTGTATTGCATTGACAATTCATGCATGGTAGTGATGGAAGCTTGCACATTCCTGAGAGCTTTGATAAAATATTTACACTACTACTGCAATCCATGCAAGTGGACAACTATCTTATGCACAATAACAAGCTCCCCATAAAGACTCTACATGATTTCTCTTAGTGTCGATACTTCATCAAGTATCGTTGTCTTCAGTTCTTCTAGATGGACCTATGTGAAAGCTACATTCTGAGCTGCTACTCGGAGTTATTCAACATCTTTCCTAACAACCTGCACATTCTAATGGCTTGTTCTCGGTGAACAAATAATATGTGTTTGACTTGGAAGCACCTGCGAAGGCCAAGTTGGTTGTGGCAATGACACCTGGATTTCTTCTGGTGTTGGTCACGATCACTATTTCTCTTATGAATACAGGATATGTGAGGTCGTCTGGATAATTTTTCTTTCTTTCTTGTAAAAGAATTTTTGTAACTCGTCATAAGTCAAATTATACATATCCATAACCAGACCATCATCGAGGGGAACAATTTTCTCTTCCTCGCTTGGATCTTAATCTGCTAGAGAATGGGGAGACTAAATGGTGAACTGTTGTGTACTTGGCATCAAGTCAACATCTTGGTTATTTCGATTTGGTTCCTCCATGTCTTAGATTTGAATCAATTCCTTTATCTCTTGAGCAAGATATTTATCCTACATCTATTTGCTCTCCTTCTCTGATTGTCGGTTATTTTCTAGCTCTTTAGCTTGTCTTTGTGTTGTTTCTTTTATTACTACCTTTGCTCTTATCCTTTGTTCTTTTCCTTGCTTATGCTTCTCTTCTTCTTCCTTCCTCCTCTACTCCTGTTCTTCCCTTTTCTTTTGCTCTACTCCTTGCATCATTTGTTTCCTCCTTGCCTCTACTGCTAAATCTGCTTTCATAATGGTTGGATCTACTTTCACCTTGCAGCTTCATTCTCCCCGTGGACTGTGCATGACTTTCCTCTTTCCCTTCTTATGCATTGGGTTGTGCACTTATATTGGTGTTTCCTCTGGCATGCCTTCCTATTGTGGAGCAATCTATGAAGTTCCTATCAAACTGATTGACTCGTGGGACTTGGAGGCACTGTAACAATTCCTCCATCCATCCTCCTTCGGTCAATGAAAGGTCTCGTTTAGCCACCGAAAATGGATCCTCACACAGTGATCTTTGCAAATAATCCTCAAATCGTACAAATTGAAATCCTAAGTACCAAATGAAAATTTCTTTATCGCCTTCCCTCCGGTATCCGCAACCTTCAAGTTCTTGATCTTGTACAATCTTATTTGCATAGGAAGGATAGGTCAGGGTGCTTTCTTCTTCTTATGCAGAGCTACTAATTAACATGTGGAGAGATGATACGCAACCTCTTACATGACTAACTTGTCGGTGGTATACCTCGGTAAAATATGTGACGACTTCTATCCACCGAATACCCTGAGGAAAGTGCCATCTGGTGAGGAAAACCAATCTGTTATGTGTGATATTGCTTCCATTTCCCCATGTGACATGCAAGGTAGCTCTTCCTCAATTATCATCTTGTATAGCGAAATGAGGAAGTGCTCGGTTAGCTTCTACGTTACTCCTTTGTGGCTACACTCCGAAAGAATCTTGCAATAAACATATATGGCAAGACCTTGTGGTGTCCAAATCCAATTCATGCCAGGGAATGCATTGTGTGTGCAGATTGCATCCAATAGATATGCAGACATATAAAATCTAATTCTCCCACCTTGGGAGGACTAAGGGCATTGGATACATGGATTTGTAGCTGTTGAGCCAAAAAAATTTCCTAGTTGAATGGTTTACCTTCATTCACAACCTGGTCCAATAAGAAATTCCACCCTTCAGGAAAGGTCTTAGTTCTCTGCTAACCATAGATTATGCAACATAGGATTATCAAGAGATGGTAGACCCTCCTAAGAAAATTTGTCTTGTATGTGTTGGTGGGTGTTTGCTAGAATTTCGTTGGCCCTTTCACCCAGCCTTTAATGATCTCCTTAGTGCTCAAGTAGTTTGTTTTCACATTGAAGAATGAATCCATGAGCAATTCTGGCTTAGGAAAATGATACATGGGATGATAGTTTGTTGCTAGAAAAGAAACAAGCCTTTGATCATTGATACTGCCAAGAGTCATAGTCTTTGGATCTATGTGAGACAATGTCCAGCTAATAACATCTGCACATGGAACCCCAACTTCTGGACATCAGTATACACCTATCGGTCTTCCAGATCTACTTTGAAGGTCCTTGCTGAGAAAATTTTATTCACCTTCTACCATGTGATATTTGAATCCTTTTCTACAAACAGTTGAGTGTCTGAGTATACTAGCAAGTAAACTGGTGTACTCTCAATTGCCTCATCGATGTTGCTCTTTGTGGTATCCTTTGAAGCAGTTCTCTTCGGTGCCATGAAAACAGTGGCTAATGAAGAGAAGTGCTCAACACCTGCAATACTTGTTGGAGGAAAAATCACTCATGGCATACAATAAATTCACTTCATTAAATCAACTTACAAAGCAAGATCAGGCAAAACCACATGCATTGACTGGGAAAATTGCATAATTTTGGAAGTGAAGGGAGGGATACTGGTTGTGGGAACTTTGCATTATGCAGTCTTAGCAATCAGTGATGCAGCTTGAGGCTAGAGATTGCACAATGCACAGTCCAGCCTAAGCAAACTGTGGGAGAGACTACGCATTGCGCAGTCTCAGTGCCCAAGGGGGTGTTACACAAAAAATTGTCACCATGATTTTCTATAGTTTGTGTGAGTCCATCACCACTCATACATACCTCCTTTGCAAGTCTTAAGCCTCAGCTCTTCATGTCAAGCCTTGAAAATGGGAGAAAGACCTTAAAAATA
>APFE030063717.1:0-41858 GCA_000404065.3 Pinus taeda
ATGCTGGGACGAATGACACCTGCTTCCAACAATTCCTTGATGATTTTTTCTATTTCATTCTTTTGATGGAACGGATATCTGTATGGCCGCACATTTGGGGGTTGAGCCCCTGGAACCAAGGTGATGCTATGATCATGTTCCCCTTGCGAGGGTGGAAGCTCATGAGGCTTGTCAAAGACCATTCGATGGGTATTTAAAAGCTGCTGCATCTCAGGATGAATTGGCAGAGGTCTGGTTTCGACTACCTAGATTGCATTAAATTGTGCTATTACTCCATGATGGCCCCTTTTTAACAAATTTTCCATCTGATGCGAGCTGATGACCGAGGGTGCTCCCGCCTGGAGGCCACGGAGGGTATGTGTGGAGTTGTTCTGCTTAAAACTCATATATAACTCCTGGAAATCCATTGTGATTGGCCCAAGGGTGCGGAGCCACTCAACACCTAGGACAATGTCGCATCCCCCCATGTGTATGGAAAACATGTGGGTTTTCAACTGATAATCCCCCATTTGAAGTTTGACATTTTCACAACGGCCTTCACATTTCATTGTGCCCCCATCTGCAATTTGGACCTGGAAGTTAGAGACTGCCCGTACAAAACAATGCGCTGCTTCTGCGATTTTTTGATGGATGAAATTATGGGTACTTCCACTATCAATCAAGACTATTACTGGGCGATGTTTCAGAAAACCCCTGATTTTGAGAGTTTGAGGGGAAGAGATTCCTGCCAACGCATTGAGCAAAATAACTGGGTCGTCAGATACAATCTCCTTTTGGTTGTCTTCTTTGATCGCCTCCTGTTCCTCAAGAGGTGGATCTTCCTCAGTGGAGCTGTAGTCAGTGGCATCTATTTGAAAAACTTGGGCTCCTTGCATTTATGACCAGGGGAATATTTTTCATCACAGTAGTAACATAGTCCTTGCTTCCTTCTCTCGGCCATTTCCTGAGGTGATACCTTTTGGACCTTAAGTGTCTGAGTCGTGGTATGAGCTTGTGGGGGACGACCTTTAGTGGGGAAATTGGGCGGCTGTATTGGGTTGTTATGGCATGTTCCACCTTACGGGCTACCTGGCAAGCCTCCGTCCATGTGGGAGGGTGGTGGAGTAGAACTTGAGCTTTGATGGCTTCTTTAAGACCACTGATAAAACATTCCGTGTAGAACTCATCGGAGAGATGCTGAGTGCGGAAGGCTAAGGCTTCAAAAGCGGTGATATATTCATCCACTGTACCCGTTTGTCGGAGCTTAGTGAGACTGCCCAAAAAGGAGTCTCCCTGTTCAAAGCGATCTCGAAGAGCTTTGGTAAATTGGACCCAACTCGAAAAAGGTGCATTGCGCCGCTGATGCCATAACGCCCATTGCCATCGTTGACTGTCCAAGTACATGGTTGCCACTCTAATCTTAGTCCAATCATCTTCGAGACGATTTAATTCGAAATACTGTTCCATTTGTGCTAGCCATGCGGACGGGTTAGAACCGTCAAATTTCTACATATCCAACTTGGGAGGTCGCTGACTGAGTGGGAGATCTCTGTTGGGTGGTGGATGGGTGCGCCAGGCGTGAGGAGAGTGGCTAGACTCACCCTCATGGTCATTATAGTGGTCCTCGAGAGTTGGCTCCTTGCCCTTAACGAGGCTTGCCGTACCATGTTAGATAGGTCATCAAGCGTATTTTTGAGCTCGGTCATATTTGTTTCAAGTTTGTCTAGTCTTTCATTGGCCATTGCTTGAGCTCTAGTTGCTACCATACACCAACTTGCTGAAAAATTGGGACCGCAAAATTTTTTTTGTGTGTAGAAAATGAATGGTACCACCTTGCTCAGCTCGTTGTCCTAATGCTGATGGGCTAGATCACAAATAAGTGCTTCGGCAGATCTCAGACCTTTTTTTTTATTTTTATTTTTATTTTTTCTTCGGAAAACTCCTAACGGAGTTTTACTCCTTCTTGATCAATACTGCAGTCGCCAACACCTCAAAATGTCAATGCCACCAAAAGTCCTGCGAAAATTATAGCCAGGCACAGGAACCCTTCACAACTACTTCGATCTAGTGGATCTGAGAGATCTGGATCGTGGATCACTGCTGCTGCTGATCTGATAGAGCTGCGGGACTGATGTCTGCTGCTGCTGCACTCGCTGATCTGGAATAGATGATGTGCAATCCCCCAATAGAAAGGGAACTATGGTCTTGAGGAGTGTCAGGTGCTACAGATCGCAATATACATAAGGGTCTGACAGTAGTACTCGGCCCAATGTTGCAGGGCTCTAACTAAGGAGGATCGAACGTACCCTTAGCCGTACAACCCGACTACCCTATCATACGGGCGAGTAATCTCTCCGAGTACTGTTCTCGGTGTACTATAGCCACAAGACGGCCGAAGTTTTATCTATGGCGAGGCTTTAAGGTAGCTATGGGGCTTCCTATATACCCAGAGGGTACGTGGAAGACAGTCCGTGCGCGGTTCTGTCTAATGCGCTACTACTCGAAGGGGTACCCACAGGGGTTACAAGGGAGTCCAACAGACGTGACCACCTCTTGTATTTCCTGCGTGCATGCCTCCCCAAATCCGCAGGGTTATGCGCTTAACGACAGATCCCGTGGTTTAAAGACGTCGGAACACATCTCTAGCCAAAACAATTTTTGCTAAAATTTGGAGATCCCACCGAGCCCTGGAAAGTGCTCTGATACCACTTGTTATGCTTCTTAACCTGCAAAGTAATACCGAACAGAGAATATACGAAGAAAAAATACCCAGAACACAGAATATGCGAAGAAAATATACCCAGAACACAGAATAGCAATGATTTTATTACTCAGAGAGAAATGTTCACAGGCCTCTTCGAGGGGGCAACCTCCAATAGAGAAGAGCTCGATTACAAAACAAGACACGATACTCCTCGCAGGGAGTCTCTATCCTTTATATATGATTCATACATGCAATACCACGGGCCAATACTGTGGGTTTGATTAATACTGTCTATCTAATACTACCGCCCATTTACCCTTAATCTACTACTACCGCCCATTTGCAACTAACTGTGGTCCTGTCATTAATTGCGGGTTAACCACTTACAAATATTAATATGGGATTTATTGACTCTTGATTATGACGTGATCCCATGACATAAATAAGGGGGTTAGGGTGGGACCCTAACAGAAATCCTTTTCTCAATGAAATGCTTGATTGCTTAGGGAGCAATTTTGGCAGCATAATAATGCTTTGCTTCTTCTTGTTCTTGGCTATGTTAGAACTTGTATTTATAGAGTTTCTTGGCCACGCCTCCTCTCTTTGGCTCATCAATGTGGTGGTTCACCTCATAAATGAGATGCGAGCTACCAACTCCTTGCCTTGAAGGCTTCTTAGGGTTCAAGGATCGAATTTGTCAGCCCATCATGTTAAGATTTGGAGTGTTTCTCTAGCAAGTTCATGGCTCAAGGTGCTGACTAGATGTTTTTGCGATCGTGCGACTATCGAAGAAACAATTATGTGACTGTTAATCTCCGGTAATGCTGCACCCACGTAGTCCAATTTTTTAACTTGAACCTTAGGAAAGCTTTTGATTTTTGGTGTCCATGGGGTTTCCAGTTGAAAATGACACCCCTATATGTGTTGATCACTGACTTTGAGTGTCTCTCAATGCGTACAGATGAGTGTACAATTTCTATATGATAACAGTTGCCCCCTAGTGTATGAGGTTAGGAACAAGTGTATAGCTGAAATACATCATGTTTTGTTGATCTGATTGAGAGTCTTACCAACTTTTTGAGAGATATAGTAACTTGCAGTGGAGATGAGTAGGGAAAATCCTTGATTCAGAATTAAAGATAACCATGCTTTGAAGAATTCTGAGATAAAAAGTGTTTATACGAGGCGGGCATGCCCCATGCTCGTTATGATGACTAGTGACTAACTATTACAATCATATAGGAAATGTTCCTGTCAAATGAGCGTTGATGTGGCTGACATGCTAATGGCTAATGACGATAAATGCTTATGCTCTCAAGGGTGCTTCCGACATATAGACTGAGCTAGGTGCCCCCATGCATCAAAAGTGAAGGTTGCTGAGTGAGGTGCTAATGGATACACAGGTCTTCGACTCTAGGTACCTCTCATGCATATATAACATGGTCAATGAAGGGTGTAGGGTAATTGTCTTTGGCACATGCATTGTTCAGGTCTCTAAAATTAGTATAGACACGAATGGTGCCTTGTTTTTTCATGATGGGTACAGGGTTAGAAACCCAAGAGGTGTAAGCGATAGGAAAAATGAAACCAACTTTGTGAAGCTTGTTGATTTCCTACTTGATCGCTTATGCTTTAGAAGGATGTAGCTGATGTTGCTTTTTTCCTAACAGGGTAGGCATTAGGCCATGTGTTTATATGGTGCTCCACAATGGTAGGGCTGATGCTTGACATTTATGAGTAAGCCCATGCAAAGATATCCTTATATGCTTGAAAAAGGGCTTTGTTATCAAGCCACCTCCTTTGGGGAGCATGCTACCCCCAACGAGATTTTCTCAACTATGTCAGGGTTGGTAGAAATATCGATCTTAATGGTAGGTGTGATATTTGACATGTTACCTTCCTCATATGTGTCAGGTGCTGGGATGGGATTTTTAAATCAATCTACTTTCCTTGCGCAAATTCTTTTTTAGGTAGAAAGAAAGAATAGTGATGCATAGCATCCCACAGAGATTTAGGTTCCGTCATGGCTTCTAGAATATCTTTGTGTGAGTGAAAAAGATGGTTGAATGGTGAAGTGGCTTATGTGAGGTCATGAGGATAAGGTTGGGAACTAGTTATGCTGGTAGACAAACAAGAAAATGATTTGGTGGTGGATGTCGTAGAACCCAACAAAGTTGACAATGTGTATATTTGATGGGTATATATAATCGGTGGAGGTGCCACCATTGTGGTGGGTTTAGCTATCTTGACACTGAAGAAAGTTGAGCAAACAACGTGAATCAGGGTTACTATGGAAGAGGAAATGAATCTTATGTGATGTTGTGTGTCGTCAGTAGCAGGTCGTGGGAGAATCTCTGTAATGGCGGGGATTGATGGTGAGTGGGAGAAGATTCTCGCGATAACAATAGCGTCCTAGGAGCCAAAGCATCTTCCTCCATGGGAGGATGTTGTTCAGGGATTTGGTGAAGTGATGGATGCCATATGCTAAGTTGTCCAAATGTTCGTAACATGGGACATGTCGCAGAAATATGAGATTCATTGGGACAAATATTGCACACAAGACTAGTGCTAATGTAATGAATGGTATGGGTATCAACAAATCCCATAGCGCGAGATGATGGCACATGGTGAGTGTCATGAGATGGAGAATGCATGGGTGTTGGCCACCTCAGGATCTTAGTATCGACATTGGTAGAAGGATGTGTGCCCCCAATGTTAGTTGATCGCAATGTTGCTCTTGTTGCTTGAAAACGTGGAAGGTATTGGCAATTCCATGTATGATGTGCTTGGGAGCAGTTGTGACAACAATTGTGCGAGTGTCTATGTAGGTGGACTAATAAGAGAAATACGTATCTAATATTGCTCAATTCTTGACGTTGATTGATCAAGTGGTCGGGTCTGTCACATAGGGCGCATGTGCGGGGAGCTCATTTTTCCATTCCTTTAGGAATTGGCTGACGGTGTGAGGTAGAATGGGGATGGAAACATGGGTGGATCGTATGCAGTGCTTTTTCCTCGAACACAAAAAAGATGGTTTTGGATCCATTATGTATCGTTGGCGCGATGAAAAGTGATGGAGCCACGGTATTGGCTTGAGTGAGTGCACCCAATGCATCTCAATATCAAGGGATTTCAGGGCAGTGATGAGTGTAATGCCCGTACTCTACGCATATAACACATGCATGGTTGGCGCGCAATGCCTTATTGCATGCTCGAGTGACGTTCTCTCCTACAGGTCGAGTTGTGGCCACTGACATTTCTGGGGCATGCAAAAGAACATTTAACTCATAACTCAGGGCACATGTTGGTAGGGTGCCCGACTACTTCACACAAAGCATAGGGTGAGGGTACCTTGGATGATGAAGAGTTTGTAGCTTCCACCTTCTTACCTTTTTTCTTATCCCTCTTGTTGGCACCTACTGGTGTCCACGTAGGCGTACCTCGTTTTGGGGTGGTTTATTGAGGATGGGCTACTGGAATGATGCCTGTCAACGTGATACCTAAGTTTGCTGACATGGCCTGAGGGGCCAGGTACCAGACAATTATTGCGAAATCCATATTTGGCAATGTGAGTGTTGCCATGACTTGGTGTGAGACAAAACTAGGTGGGGGGTATAAGAAAGTTGTTTGGGTAATAAAATAGGGTAGGAATGTAGAATAAACAGTTGTAACATTGGGGGTGTCTAGAATTGATCCTGATTTTGAGGAGTGTTTGATGAACTCATCATGCACATCGGCGCTGTTGTGGCTATAGCCTTATAGGGGAAACCTCCAGCAAAGGTAGGTCTCTGGGGTATGTAACGAGGAGTGTAGATGGCTTGAATAGCCCTGGTTTGTGTTCAATGTAGGTTGTGATCAACTTTGGGGAAGATCCTACAAAAGGTAACATACCGTTAGGGGTATTGGATGTCTTTTTCTTGTAGTATGTGAGTTGGTCTACCGTAATGATTTTCCCATCATGAGGGAACATCATAATCCTAAATACTGAAGATGCAACCACAATCATTGCATACACATAGTTGCAACCAAGAAGGATATTGTAATCCAACTGGGCATCCCAGACTTTATGTCTATGAGAATCATTTTACCAACGAGCTGCATTGGAACATCCTGAAATAGGCCAATGGAGTGGAAGGGTGCATGTCATATGCTCTAAGAGTAATGTCTGATGGTTTGAGCTCGGGAGATCCTAGTTTTTGCCAAACTGTTTTGGACATAATACATGTAGATGCTCCCTCATCAACTATGCAATGATGTATGTTAATGTTTCAAATTGTGACCAGAATTTGAAAGGTGATATCAATGGTAGACTCGGGGCGACGTTATCCAAGTCGAAAGCCATCAAATTAGAACCAATTGGGTAGATTGCGCCTAACGCGAAAAGTAGGGCTTTCCATTGAGTTGGGCATGTTTGTAAAATTTCCAATGTTGACATAGCATATGGAGATTGGGCTAAGTCATCAACTATGCTATAGATTTGAGCAACCTTTGAGTTATGACCTGCTCGACGAGAGGCCCTTTAGTCATACGTGGGATGGATTCTATAAGGGGTTGAGTGGTCATCAAAGGTGTTGTAGGTGCTGCAGTGGTCATGGTGGATGTGTTGGTTTCTGTTGGAGTTCCGTAATGTCGATTTCGCGTTTGTAGGAGAACTTCTTCCCCCTACCATGTAATGTCGCGATTTGAGATATTTTGGGAATTTCCTCGAGGAGGATTCTGATATTGTTGCTGGGAGGGTTCATGCTAGGTATTTACCACTCCTTGTTGGGGGAAAGGATTCTTCATTATAGCAGGTTGTGGGCCCCCCCGGTGCTCCGATATCCTTCATCCTCCTCAACTTGTGAAAATTCCTTAAACCGGGAATTCCTATTGAAACACTGATGATATTTCTCGTACTTCTTAGATTTACATGAACAAGTTATTTGCAATTTCTTACAGTAAATATCGAAATACATACACTGCAGCCTACACCAATTAAATTATATGTCGAAACAAGAAATTGAACAATAGAGAAAGATACACACAAATGACAGTTATTTTTGGACAAATTCCCCGGAAAAACCCAATGCGGGAAAATCGGTGTAGCAAATCCGAGGGTTTTATTATTATGCAGTTGTAAAATCTGAATACATCGTTGGAAGCCCTCCCGATAATCTAGTTACAGAGAATAATCATGACAGAGAGATTTGCGAGGTTACCTCACACTATCACTGGGAATCCTGGCTGATCCGGCCCCAGAAAGATTGCCCCTGACTTTTTTGGCTGCCTTTGCGTAGTGTTTGCGTCAACCCAATTTTAATCGTCGCGCTGGTTGATTTGCTACCCAGGTGATTCGATTTCTGCCTCTCAGTCTCACACCCTGGGTCTCGGCTTCTGAAACTCGAATTCCCTCTGCAAATTTCAAACTCCCTCTTGGCTTCTGTACTGCTTCTGCGTGCCTCTGCATCAGCCCCTCTGGCACATCACTGCCATTGTTGGATCTCCCTCTGCCTTCTCTGCTCAGTATTCTCTGACCAGTAAATATTTCCTTTTGGATACTATCCCTTCCCCTCACTGTAAAAGCTCACTATTGAAATTCCCCCGGCAGCTGCTCCGCTTCAAAAAATTGAACTTTCTGAACTGACTTTGTATGTCTTCCAAATGACCCTCAAGCTTCCTTAAACAATCTTCTCGGTGACATTCAACGACCCACATTAGAAGCTAATTAATGGCTAAGATCATTTCTGCTTGATCCTCGTCTTTTTAGAAGTTACACCCACAGTTAGATTAATACCCATTAATTATTTTATGTCCCTAAGTTTAGACTTAGGGTCCCATTAAAAATAATTAATTATTTTAATAAAACTATTTCTGGCTGGAATTTCCCAAAACGCTTTCTGGGTTCTTTGGAATACATGTGCCGAAGACTCCTTACAAAATTTGAGACTAAGAGCACATTCCATGCCACCATAAATCAACACTCCCTCTTAGCGAGGAATGTGCTCTAGCAATGCAACATGATGAAGCATCACTCTGTTCTGTAACAATCTCCCTCTGCGTTGCTGATGTATGACATGCTGTCCATCAACCACTGCGCAAATGATGCATCTGTACTGTTGCTGACCCTACTAATGTGAACACTGCATCCGTATTGCAACTCCTTTTGATTTCTGCATTTATGCTCATGTTTGCACTGGCATTGCTAATTGCCCCTGCACTGCAAACTGTTGCTGCTACTGCATAAAAAACGAAAAAACATCCCAAATTACTGAACTAACTGTGTTCAATATGATACCATGTGAATGATGGAGCATGACTGCTGCTAGTCTTTGCGCTGACCCTGTGAATCTTTTGCATTGCTGCTAACCTCTACTCTGTGCCATCTGCACTGTTGCCAACTCTGCTTTGCATTGTACAGTCTCTGGCGCTCCTAGCCACTGCAACTGTCTCTCCGACACTCCTCGGCACCATCTGACACTAGTCCATCCTGCTACTTTTGATCTGGGCTCCCGCAACAAGGAATTGATTTGAGATGTGAGTTCCTCAAGGGTCCTGCTCATCTGTAGCTCTTTCGAATTACAACTCCAAATTAGCCCACCTCCGTCCTGGAGGTATCTTAGTTGTCATGGTGAAATCCTTCTCTTTGATCTTTGTGGGTGCAGCCTTCGGATCATGCTTCTCATCTTTGCTTCTTCTTGAGAGGACATTGTATTGTGTAGCGACCCATCTCACCACACCTGAAGCACTTTATCTTCGAGACATCCTTCTTCCGCCTACGCTGCTCCTGTTGCCCTTTAGATGCAAGGGTTGCGTTCTCATCCTCCTCCTTGTTATTCGACCCACTGCTACTGCTTTCGTCAAGCTTACACTTGACCATGTCTCTCCTAAACTCCTCTTGCTTAAGAGTTTCCCACATCTCATCCCAATTCGGCAAAGTCGCCCTGCCCAGGATACTCTGGACAAAGACTTGCCACTCACCTGAGACAAAATTGAGGGCTAGTCTAACCAAATCGAAATCTTGAGGTGTAGACCCCGCAATTGATAACTCATCTTGGGTCTCTTGAAGCTTTGTGAGGAACGGATCCACACGCTCCCCTTTCTGCATCTGTACAGATCTCTGTTTCTACTCTAAGTACATCTTCCGCTGCTCAGAAGATCTTTGTTTCTACTCTAAGTACATCTTTTGCTGCTCGGAAGATCTCTGATACAGCATAGACAACGCATCCCACATCTCCTTAGTAGGCCCCTCTGCTAGCGATGTGATAGACTACATGATCCTTCACTCCGTCGAGGATCATTCTCTTTGCCTTCACCATTTCTGCTTTGTACTTCCTCAGTAGATCCTGATCTGGATGCCTTCCCGACAACCTAGTTACAGAGAATATCACTCGGCAGAAGAGATTAGTGAGAATACCTCATTCCACACTGCAAGTCCCGGCTGATCCGGTAGCTGAACCAACATGTCCCTGGGTACTTCTGTGCTGCCCCTGCGTTGAGTTGAGCTAATTCCAGCCCTCTCGACTCAGAATATCCATCTCCCCAACAAATTTCGAACTTTTGTGTAGGATGGCTTTTGCGTTGCTCTACATGGGGCCTGCGTGAGCCCTTCCCAGCTCTGCGTCACCCTCTCTGGCCTCTGCGTTGCCTCCTATGTGTGTCTCTCTGCCTCTCTGCTAAGTATTCTTAGCTTCGAAGAAGATCCTCCAGCGGAAACTCCCTCTGTCCCTCTCTATGTGATCACTACAAATCACTGCGTTGGCTCTAGCTTCAACAATTCGATCTCACTGATCAACTCTCTGTGTGTCTTCCAAATGACCCTCAAGCTTCCTTAAATAATCTTCTCGTTGACATTCAACGACCCAGATTAGAAGCTAATCAATGGCTAAGATCATTTATGCTTGATCCTTGTCTTCTTCTAGAAGTTACACCCACAGTTAGATTAATACTTGTTAATTATTTTAATTTCCTAAGTTTAGACTTAGGAACCCATTAAAAATAATTAATTATTTTAATAATTTTTTTATTTTTATTTATTTATTTATTTATTTATTTATTTATTTATTTATTTTTATAAATTTCGGGTGAAATTTCCCAAAATGCTTTCTGGGTTCTTTGAAATACATGTGCCCAAGCCTCCCTACAAAATTTGAGACTTAGAGCACATTCGATGCTACTAGAAATCAACACTCCCTCTTAGCAAGGAATGTGCTCTAGCGATGCCTCCCAATGAAGCATCACCCTGACTTCATAACATCGTCCTCTGCGTAGTTGATGTCTGACATGCTGTCCACCAACTATTGCGCTGTCGCTGCAACTGTACTATTGCTGACATTGCCACTGCGAACACTGCATCCATACTACAAATCCCTTTGATTTTTTGCATCTGTGTTTTTGTTGGCACTGCCACTACCAACTGTCTCTGCACTGCAAACTGTTGCTGCTACTGCACTAGCAACGGAACAACATCCCAAATTACTGAACTGTTGTTCAGTATGATGCATCTCGATGCTGAAGACCTGACTGTTGCTAGTGTCACGTTGTCCCTTTGAAGCTATTGTGCTGCTGCTGCTACTGCATTGTGCCTTCCTTCACTGCTACAACCCTGCACTACGCTGCTCAGACTTGGCGTTCTAGTCACTGCATCCATCGCTCCAACACTCCTCTGCACCATCTAACACTGGTTCCAACTTGCTACTTTTGATCTAGGCTCCCATGACAAGGAATTAATCCGAGAGGTGGGCTCCTCAAGGATCTTGACCATTTGTAGTTCTTTCGAATTACAGCTCCAAATCAGCGCACCTCCCTCCTGTGTTAATCTAGGTTGTCATTAATGTCAATAGTTGATTGTTGATATAACAGTGACTGGATGACAAATATTGTTGAAGATGCCAGAAGATGACTTAGGTGGACTACACTTGGAAGACTGCCTATATGACATAAACATTATGACATGCTCTACCTCTAATGATCTTCATGATGACACCACATGGTGACAAACCTCCAATAATGTTGAAGGAGACAAGGTGATGAAGAAGGCAATGAAGGACATGATGGTGTCCCTACATTGAAGAAGGCAAGGACATAATAATGATGACCCTATGAAGACAAGGACATGACAAGGATAAGATTACAAACGAAGGAATCGCCATGAAGAAGCCCTACACTTTATTTTTGCACTCATAAAGGAACAATCACATTAAAAATTATTTTTCACCTCCTTAGAAGAAAAATTTCACCATGAGATCTTTGCCATCTTAAAGAGAATAATTTTTCCTTTCCAACGAGCTATTACTCAGCCCAAAACTCCAAGCGGTTTGGGAGAAATGAATTTTTGAAGTTAAGTTATTAATTTTGGACATGGAGCCGACCTGTGCTTGAGTCCTCATGTCAGCTTGCCTATAGAGACATGCCTATTCGTTTAGCATGACATAAACCCTATATATTAGGTCTTCGACTGCATTCTTTCACTATCAATTTCGGTCATATATTACAGTGAAGGGTGAAGGATTTCACATCTCGTTAACCTAAAGGGCTGCAAGACAAGAAGCATAAATATTAAAGGAGAAGAGGTTACGTATTCGTTTTTGGGATATAAAATACATTGGATCTTTGATTGGCTCCGGTATTTCTCGGACTGTCCCTCATTCAGACCATATATCCTGTACGTTGTTTTCAACTCGGAATGAAGCACAGTTGCTCAGATATAGATAGTGGAATGTGGAATTAATAGTAACTCGGAGGTGTAAACAAAACTGTGATACGTATCTCTTGCTCAGACAGTCCTCGGATTCAGGGAAAAGACTTGATTGTTGTTTGCTCTCCAGGTTTCGGATTGTGGCAACATTTATTACTCTCGGGACTGTGCACCATTACTATGATTCGAATCTGTGCCATCTTCCTGTGACGTATGGTGCAGTCTTAGACGTGTAACCTCAGACTTGAACTTAAACCTCGGACTATATAGAAGATCAGAGGCTCAAAATGGTGTAAAACTGTGGTTCCTATGGATTAGTTGAGACAGTGAGCAATAATGCCTCGGACTGTGCATTGACACAGTGCTCGGACATCTGTGCACAAACCACTATTTCAAACTGTGTCATCATCACCCTTGCGATCCCATTAGCCTAGACTGAGGTTGTGGTATACTCTATTGACAGTGGCATTGCTGGACTACAGTATCTCCTCTTGAACAGTGGCATTGATGGATTGTAGTATCCCTTGGACAATTGGATAGCTGAACTATGGTGCACAACAACTAGAATATTGAATAACCTTGTGAAGGCTTTTTGGAGTACTTTTGTTTGGAGCTCGTCTCTGAAGCCATTACTTGAGCTATCATTTGGAGCGACCTAGTGACAATCTTGAAGGCACTATTTTGAAGGTCTCTAGAAGACACTTGTATAACTTTGGACGTTTCGTGAATACATCTTCAAGAAGACATTATTGGAGACCATGATGCACTGAAGACATCATGAGGTGACTTGAAGGATTTGCTTGGGTATAATGAAGAACAGTGGCGATACCTTCTAATTGACAAGGTTGTCATCGATGATATGTGACAATTAAGTAAAGGGAAGTTGAAGATTAACAGGGCTTGGTAAAGAAGACTTTGGGAGCTGTGAAGTACAAACATATCTTGACAAAGCGAAGCTATAGGATTGGTGTCTTGGGAGTTGATGCTCCTAAACTCAAGGTTGGTGCCTTGGATAAGATAGGGTTGAAGCCCTAGAGGTTGGAGCCTCGCGAAAGTCAAAGTAGGTGCTTGGCACATCCCAGGTTGGTGCCCGGGTGTCTTCATCTAGGGTTGGAGCCCTATTAATAAAAGCATTTATTCCTATTGTTCATTTTATGTTCTAAATATAAGTGATCTAACTGGTAAAAGTAACAATATAAAAGAAATACTGATTCACACCCCTCTCAGTATTCCAACATCCTGGAGGTATCTCGGCTGTCATGGCGAACGCTGACTCCTCAATCTTCGCGGGTGTAGCCTTCAGATTGTGCTTCTCATCTTTGTCCTTCTTGAGAGGACACTGTGTTGCGTAGTGACCCATTTCACCACACTTGAAGCATTTTATCTTAAAGACATCCTTCTTTTGCCTTTGCTCCTCCTTGGGCTTCAACCCATTGCTGCTGCTTCTATCAAGCTTACACTTGACTAGATCTCTCCTTAGCTCCTCTTGCTTAAGAGGTGCCCACATCTCATCCCAATTTGGAAAAGTCGCCTTGTCCACGATACTCTTGACAAAAACTCACTACTCATCTGAGACAGAATTGAGGGCCAATTTAACCAACTCGGACTCTTCAGGTGTAGACCCCATAGCTGCTAACTCGTCCCGGGTCTTCTAAATCTTCATGAGGAGCGAATCTATGCAATCCCTTTCTGCATTTGTGTAGATCTCAGTTTCCGCGCTAAGTACATCTTCTGCTGCTTGGGAGATCCTTGATATAGTATTGCCAAGGCATCCCTCATCTCCTTAGCAGTGTCGCTGCTAGCGATGTGACAGAACGTGATCCTTTACTCCAACCAGGATCATCCTCTTGGCCCTCGTCATTCTGCTTGGTACTTCTTCAACAGATATTGATTTACAGGCATAGCCACAACGCTGTCGACATAGGTCTTGAGAGAATGCTCATCTAGAAGGAATGACCTTCTTACCTTCCATATGATGTAGTTGGATGCCCCATCCAACCTGTCCTGATCTCTCAGCCCACTGGTTGCCATCTTTGGCGTGAAAATGTCGAACTGCTCCTCTCGGCTCTTACTATTGCTGCTCAACAAATAAGAAAACAAATTTCTTGGCAGGAAGTCTATTGAGGAAAAATTCCCTCACAGTGCTTCTCTTCTCTTTTTTGATGTCTTTCTGCCCAACAAAATGGCCTGCAGAAAACCTGTATCCCACCAGCTCTTCCTCATGCTGAGGCTCAGCGCTTCTCTCTCTGTCGTGACAAAATTTCGATCTAGAAGCCTTTTCTCTATGTCGACTCGCTCAGAAAGAGACTGCCTCGAAAATTTAGCGCTCTGTCTTGGACTGCGTAAACCCTCTAGGGATTCCAATTGTTGCCTCTTGCAGCTATTTCGATCTTCTTTTTTGCTGATTGCTGGGTTCTCTGGCACTGTTCTTCTTGTCTCACTTGCACTGCTTTGATACCATGTGAAAATTCCTTAAACCAGAATCCCTACTGCAGCCACTGATGATATTTCTCCTACTTGTTAGATTTACATGAACAAGTTATTTGCAGTTTCCTACGACAAACATCGAAATACATGCACTGCAGCCTACAACAATTAAATAATATGACAGAATAAGAAACTAAACAATAGAGAAAGATACAACACAAATGACACAGTTGTTTTTGGACAAACGTCCCGGAAAAACCCAATGTGGGAAAATTGTTACTACAGATCTGAGGGTTTTTATTATTAAGTTGAAGTATTTCTGAATACAACTACTGGATGCCTTCCGGACAATCCAGTTACAAAGAATATCACTCCGCAGAAGATATTAGTGAGATTACTGCACTCTACCCTGCAAGACCCGACTGATCCGACAATTGAACCAACGAGTCCCCGACTACTTCTACGTTGCCCTTGCGTGGGCCCTGTGTTAGCCTCTAAGGCACTGCGTCACCTCTGTTGGGAATCAATTTTCCCTCTGGAGTTGATTCCAGCCTTCCTGGCTCAAAATATCCAGCTCCCTAGCAAATTTCAAAATTCTGCGTAGGATGGCTTTTGCACTGCTTTGCGTGGGGCCTGCGTGAGCCCTTCCTAGTTCTTTGTCACTCTCTCTGGCCTCTGTGCTGAGTATTCTTGGCTCCGGAGAAGATCCTCCAGCCAAAACTCCTTTTGTCCCTCTTTGCGTGATCACTACAAATCACTGCGCTGCCTCTAGCTTCAACAATTCGATCTGACTAATCAACTCTCTGCGTGTCTTCCAAATGATCCTCAAGCCTCCTTAAATAATCTTCTCATTGACATTCAATGACCCATATTAGAAGCTAATCAATGGCTAAGATCATTTCTGCTTGATTCTCGTCTGCTTCTAGAAGTTACACCCACAGTTAGATTAATACCCATTAATTATTTTAATTTCCTAAGTTTAGACTTAGAAACCCATTAAAAATAATTAATTATTTTAATAAAATTGTCGCCAGGTGGAATTTCCCAAAACGCTTTCTGGGTTCTTTGGAATACATGTGCCCAATCCTCCCTGCAGAATTTAAGACTTAGAGCACATCCGATGCTACCAGAAATCAACATCTCAATGATGAAATCCTCTTCTCAATGAAATCCCTGATTGCTTAGGGAGCAATTTTGGCAGCATAACAATTCTTTGCTTCTTCTTGTTCTTGGCACTCCTAAAACTTGTATTTATAAAGTTTCTTGGGCACTCCTCCTCCCCTTGGCTCCTCAATGTGGTTTTTCAGCTCATAAATGAGATGAGAGCTACCAACTCTTTGCCTTTAAGGCTTCTTAGGGCTCAAGGCTTGAATTTGTCAGCTCATCATGTCAATATTTGGAGTGTTTCTCAAGCAAGTTTGCGGCCCGAGGTGTTGATTGGATGTTTTCGCGACTGCGCAACTATTGAAGAAACAACCGTGCGATTGCTAATTTTTGGTAATGGATCACTTGTGCGGTCCAATTTTTTAACTTGAACCTTAGGAAAGCTTTTGATTTTTGGTGTCCATGGTGTATTTCCAACTGGAAATGTTAGGTCCCTATACTACTAGTGTAACCCATTATTGTTATTAGTACAACCCCCTTATTATATTGTTGTGCCCATATAGTCCCCATATTGTTATTATTGTGCCCCATAAAAGCCCACTATTGTTATTATTGTTCTCTTACATTATTATTGTTATGTTGGCTTTGATTATATTATGACCCCTTAGTCTCCTATATATAGAAAGGAGGTCTTGTCATTTGTATCGTCCAAGAATTGTTCATTTGTGTAATGTAAATGATTGGGCATTCCTCCTCCCCTTGGCTCATCAATGTCGTTTTTCACCTCATAAATGAGATGAGAGCTACCAACTCTTTGCCTTTAAGGCTTCTTGGAGCTCAAGGCTTGAATTTGTCAGCTCATCATGTTAATATTTGGAGTGTTTCTCAAGCAAGTTTGCGGCCCGAGGTGTTGATTGGATGTTTTCGCGACTGCACAACTATTAAAGAAACAACCATGCGATTGCTAATTTTTGGTAATGGATCACTTGTGCGGTCCAATTTTTTAACTTGAACCTTAGGAAAGCTTTTGATTTTTGGTGTCCATGGTGTGTTTCCAACTGGAAACGTTAGGTCCCTATACTACTAGTGTAACCCTTTATTGTTATTAGTACAACCCCCTTATTATATTGTTGTGCCCATATAGTCCCCATATTGTTATTATTGTGCCCCATAAAAGCCCACTATTGTTATTATTGTTCTCTTACATTATTATTGTTATGTCGTCTTTGATTATATTATGACCCCTTAGTCTCCTATATATAGAAAGGAGGTCTTGTCATTTGTATCATCCAAGAATTGTTCATTTGTGTAATGTAAATGATCTGAAAATGGGGCACTTAGGCTTCTTGTCTAACTTCCAAGAACCTCTCCCACTTCTAAAGCTTAAATTTCCCCAAGTCTTATCGATTAACCAATGCGGAATTAAGAAATTCTTGAAACTATGTGTATGCTTATATTTATTGTTGGCTATTTATGTGCTTTAAAATATGTTGTGTATGCTAATATGTAAATACATACAATAAATACTAATGCAGCAATAAACAAAACACACAGATCAACAATTCAATTAGGAGTTCACCCTCTTCTCTTGGGCTACATCTCCGTGAGCTCTAGTTAAATCAACTAGGCTCTTTGGGATTATGGTATAAGTCCTTTTTACAAGCTCTTGGTTCAACTCCCACTTTTATACACAGAAACAGTGGGTTCAGACACCATTTTCTCCCTTGGCTCTTGAAGCTCTAGCTCTTGGCTTTGGCTCTGACTTTGGCTCTTCGGCTTTGGCTTCTTTCTGCTCTCTATCAGTTTACAACGCTCATGGCTTTTTACTTGGCTTCCAAGTGACTCCCTTGGCTGCTCTTTTGCTTTTGCGCTATCTCTTTCGCCTCAGCTTCCTGCTTTGGCTTCACTTTCAGCAACAGAACCCAACAACAATAGCAACCAACAACCAACAATAGCAACCAAAAAACTCCCTGTTTCTGTTGTTCTGTGGCTTTTTAAGCCAAATCTCCACTGTTGGTTCATTTTCCCTTTCAGGCTCTCTATCTTCCAGCCTTTGTCCTCTCAAATCCCTTCTCTGAGCATTAGTAATCATTGCTAAACGCCCTCAGGGATGGTGGCCACTTGTGCTGCAACGGAAGGAACCACCGGCGGTTGAGATCCCCAAATTTTGGCATTCTCGGCTTACACAAGAAAATATACCAATACGGGAAAAATCCGTAGAGAACACTGTTCCCCGGACTTAAAATTTTCATAAATGCACACTATCACTATCGGGTCCGCCCGAAATCGCTATCGCAAGTCGCTTCGGCCCAGTTCCAAGGTTTCCCCTCGTATTTTAAAAATACGTTAAAAATATTGAAAATACACACAAGACTGCAGTTGGGCGGATCTCAAAACATATGGAATATCGTTTATAATTTTATTGGGTCCGAAAAATCGCATCACATATATGTATATACATATCTCCGCCCCTCTGTGTAGCTCCGATTGCGATATCGCGATGCGATTGATCGCAATCGCATATCGCTCATGCCCCGGGCCAGTGTAGCGCTTTATTGTGGTCGCTGATTGCGATATCGCTTCGTTGCAATCGCCAATTGCGATGTCACGATCGCAATAACTATATATTACGCTCTGATATCCGCTGACTACCACCATCGATTACGATTGCTGATCAGATCTGGACTGTTGATCGGCCAGATCCGACGGTTCCTGTTCATTATCGGTTTAAGCCTCTGATAGGCCTTATTTCACTGTTTTCTTCAGTTTTTTTGCCTCTTTCCCAAAGAACAAAGGGGAACTTCTTTTTATAATAACTTCTTCATTTGAAGTCCGTTTTCGCCCATTCATGTTGCGTTGGATTCAGAATGAGGAGACCTCTGCAATGAGACTATTTCTGAGAGCAGCCTGCGATTTTCATTTTCCTCTGATTTACAAAGGATTTGTGCCATTTGGCACCTTTTACCTCTTATATGAAGTCTTTTAGACTTAAAGGTTTTTTCAGGATCCATTTTTGGATCACACCTTTCCACTAAGAGAACTTTTGGTCTCCAAAACACTGATATACTGATCTGAGCAGTAAATGAGAGTGACTCACCCTCTTCTTTCAGACTCCCTACACTTGCCTTTGCATAGTGCCTTTGAACCAAAGTTTCTGACCACTTCCCTCCTTGGATGGGCTGGTCTTCCTGGGAAGAACCGTCTTCCTCCTTGCCTTCCTGCAGAACTTCTGTTGAAATGGTCACAGAGGTTAGTTTGAACTTCTTTTGCCTTGATCATTGGTCCAAGGTGGCTCAAACAAATGTGAAGTACACCTGCGCCACAAACTTTCATTTGTACCTGTTTGAAAGGTTGCCAACAACAACTGTTAACAACAAAAAATATACAGACAAAAACTGGATGGACTAACTCCTACTTCAACAAAAGAAACAGATTTCACATGTTGTGAAACACCTCCATGTCTTACATCTGCATATAAATGATGGACTAGGTAACAAGCCCACAAAACATGCCTTTAAACAAATGACCCTACAAGTCAAGCATGGAGAAAAAGACCATTAGGACTCTTTTTCAAAAGATGAAACAATTCATCATTATCTCCATTTGGAGACCAAGTTATCTTTTCCCAAGTCAACATGGCATCACATGCATGTCAAAGCAATCAACCCTGCAAGTTAATTACACATACATGTTCAAAAACAAGTAAATCATCAACATCCTTGTGTTCATGCATCTCATTTCACCCTTCAACTTTCACTTATGCACACTGTACCTTCGAAGCTGAAATGAAATATAATGTAGATGCATCAATAGACATGAAATCTCAATCGGATAAGAACTCTAACCGTTCCTTACCAATCCCTTTCAAAGGTACTACCTTTGTCTGCACATCAGCATCATCATGTGAATCATTCTGAGTCACATCATTCATGGAATCTTCACTTCCATTTTTGCCATCTTCTCTTTCCACTTTCTTTAGCTTTGGTGGAAGCATTGTTGGATTCAGTGTCCAACATTTTGCAGCAAGATGTCCTTTCTTATGGCAGTAAGTGCACTGCATGTGCATCCTCTTGACAACACGATTTGCCTTGTCCAATGGACCTTTGGCTTCTTGCTTCTTTTCTTTCAAAAGTTCCCTGTTTGTGGCCATTCTCTTCCAACATCTAGAAACATTATGGTTATCCAACCCACAAAAGGAACATGCAATTCTTTTCTCATACTTATGTGGAAATTTATCATGCTTTGCAAAATCAAAAGGAAAATGTTTAGAACCAGATTTATACCTTTCTCTTTCACCTTTATTGCTTTTATGAGGAGGTGAAGCAAATGAAGAGGTGGCTCCCTTTGGAACACCATCAATCTCTTCAAGGTTGTTAGAGTCTCCCCAACTCTCTAGTTTAAGTGTGTGCTTTTGAACATCTACATCCTGCAAATGATGTTTCAAGCTATTGCATTCCTCCTGAATACAATCTTCACACTCTGTAATGCAACCCGTTCTTGGAGTTGTTTCAATGGCCTTCATGGCAGCCTTGGAACTTTCTCCATAAGACTCTCCATAGCCAAGACCGAAATACTTAGGCCTTTCTTCAATTATTATTGGCTCAACAACACCTTGTGCATGTCTACCCAAGCCTTTTCCTTCATAACACATCTTGGACATTAGCTTGGAACCCATGCCTCTAGTATGTTTTTCAAAAGAACCAATATAAGCATCCTTAGAGGAATTTGAAGACAAACTGGAATGGTTTACCTCTTCTTCATGCTGATACTTGACTAAGGCTTCTTGGGCAACAAAGAGATGTGTCTCCAACTCATGCATCCTTTTCAGGTTCATATTTGCAATATGAAGTTGCCTCTCCATTTCCTGCAATTTTTCAGAAAGCAACTGCTTCTCTTCTTTCATGGAATTCAACTGCTCTCTAAGTCTGTTGCTCTTCCTTCCATCCTCATACATTTCTGTCACCATATCCATCATGGTGGACAATTCTTGCTTCATGTCTTCATCAAAGAATCTTGTGAAGAATCCAGAATTTGAGGACCCACTTGTAGAAGTTGTCATTATGTCAATGAACAAAAAAACTTCAACAAGATAAATAAAGAGCTTATTCAAAAACCTTTTGCAACAAACCTCTTGTGCTTTGGATTGCCTTGAGGTCCTTTGGGATAGAAGAATATCTTCAGCCCTTCTTCCTTCTTGTCCTTCCTAGACTGAGCTATCAACAGCGTTCCCTTTACCTCTGCATAACTCAAACAATAATCAGTCTGCAAAGCAAGCATACAATCAGCCTCTTGCTATTCAAACACTTTTCAGACAAGTAGTCTTTGCTTTGTCAATTAAGAATTCTGATATAACCTTCTTTAAAGGTGGGGTTAATCAATCTCAAACTCTGATACCACCTGATCTGAAAATGGGGCACTTATGCTTTTTGTCTAACTCCCAAGAACCTCTCCCACTTCCAAAGCTTAAATTTTTCCAAGTCTTATCGATTAACCAATGCGGAATTAAGAAATACTTGAAACTATGGGTGTATGCTTATATTTATTGTTGGCTATTTATGTGCCTTAAAATTTGCTGTGTATGCTGATATGTAAATACATACAATAAATACTAATGCAACAATAAACAAAACACACAGGACAAAAATTTAATTAGGATTTCACGCTTTACTCTTGGGCTACATCTCCGTGAGCTCTAGTTAAATCAACTAGGCTCTCTGGGATTATGGTATAAGTCCTTTTTACAAGCTCTTGGCTTAACTCCTGTTGTTCTACACAGAAACAGTGGGTTCAGACACTATTTTCTCCCTTGGCTCTTGAAGTTCTGGCTCTTGGCTTTGGCTCTTGGTTTTGGCTCTTTGGCTCTGATTCTGGCTTTTGGCTCTGGCTCTTGGCTCTTGGTTTTGGCTCTTTGGCTCTGACTCTGGCTTTTGGCTCTTGGTTTTGGCTCTTTGGCTTTGGCTTTGGCTCTTCGGCTCTGGCTTCTTTTTGCCCTCTATCAGTTTACAACCCTCTTGGATTTTCACTTGGCTTCCAAGTGACTCCCTTGGCTGCTCTTTTGCTTCTGCGCTGCCTCTTTTGCCTCAGCTTCCTGCTTTGGCTTCACATTCAGCAACAAAACCCAACAACAACAACAACCAACAACAACAACCAAAAAACTCCCTGTTTCTGTTGTTCTGTGGCTTTTTAAGCCAAATCTCCGTTGTTGGTTCATTTTCCCTCTCGGGCTCTCTGTCTTCTAGCCTTTGTCCGCTGAAATCCCTTCTCTGAGCGTTAGCAATCATTTCTAAATGCCCTCAGGGATGGTGGCCACTTGTGCTGCAACGGAAGGAACCACCGGCGCTTGAAATCCCCAAATTTTGGCATTCTCGACTTACACAGGAAAATATACCAACAAGGGAAAACTCTGTAGAGAACACTGTTCCCTAGACTTAAAATTTTCATAAATGCGCACTATCCCTATCGGGTCCGCCCGAAATCGCTATCGCAAGTTGCTTTCGCCCTGTTCCAAGGTTTCCCCTCGTATTTTAAAAATACGTTAAAAATATTGAAAATACACACAAGACTGCCGTTGGGCGGATCTCAAAACATATGGAATACCGTTTATAATTTTATCGAGTCCGAAAAATTGCATTGCATATATGTATATACACATCTCCGCCCCCTCTGTGTAGCGTCGATTGTGATATCACGATGTGATTGATCGCAATCGCATATCTCTCATGCCTCGGGCCGGTGTAGCGCTCTATTGTGGTCGCCGATGGCGATATCGCTTCGTTGCAATCGCCGATTGCGATGTCGCGATCAAAATAATTATATATTACGCTCCGATATCCGCCATCTGCCACCGCTGATTGCGATTGCCGATCGGATCTGGACCGTTGATCGGCCAGATTCGACGGTTCCTGTTCATTATCGGTTTAAGCCTCCAATAGGCCTTATTCACTGTTTTCTTCAGGTTTTTTGCCTCTTTCCCAAAGAACAAAGGGGAACTTCTTTTTATGATAACTTCTTCATCTGAAGTCCGTTTTTGCCCATTCAAGTTGCGTTGGATTTAGAATGAGGAGATCTCTGTAATGAGACTATTTCCGAGTAGCCTGCGATTTTCATTTTCCTCTAATTTACAAAGGGTTTGTGCCATTTGGCACCTTTTACCTCTTATATGAAGTCTTTTAGACCTAGAGGTTTTTTGAGGATCCATTTTTGGATCAGTAAAGGAGGTTTCCCCCTCGAAGAGGTTGGTTTCTAAGGCATTCATTTATCTTTTCTATCTTTTTGTGCGCTGGTTTCCATAACATTTGGTATCAGAGCTTTGGATTCTGGAGTTTCGCTGCTCCAAACAGGTCATCGTGGAATTTTCGCTATAATTTTGTTTCTGCGATGTTTCGGAAGCTAAAAAAATCCCATTTGAGCTGAAATCATTCTCAACTTCGGATCCAAATTTAAGATCTTGTCTCCCTATACTTTCGGAGATATGATCTAAGGAATTTAGGGTTTTTGCAAGCTCCAGAATTTCATCTCAAACAGGTCATCGTGGAATTTTTGCTATAATATTTTTTCTACAAGCTTCAGACTCTAAAATTAAAACCCGTTTGAGACGAAATCTTGGTGAGGCGCAGGTCTGAATCTCAGATCTTTTCTCGCTATATTTTCGGAGATATAATCTGAGGAAGTTAGGGTTTTTGCAGACTCCCAAATTACATTCTAAACATGTGACCATGGGAAAATCGTCATAACTTTCTCTTTGAGCGAGAAATTGAAATTTCGTAAGAAGTTACAGAAAGAGGACAGACTATAGTTTGTTGTGTATATTTTTCGGATCCAAAGGTTGAAACAGTGACATGTCACACATCGTACACATTCACTCTACTGAAATATTATATAATTAGGTCATCTTAGGAGATTGGGCATAACTCTTCCTTGGAGAATCAAATTCTGATCAAACTTGCGGGGTTAGAAAGAGGACTCAGAGGGCTACTACAAGACGCAATTTCAGAACTTGGATATCTGAAATTACTGAGTTATAATCGTTTCAAGATCAAGTTCCTAAAATCAAGAAAATGTGATATGAGGAAGTTTGATGGGAAGGATCCGGTAAATTGGATACTACAGATGGAGAAATATTTTGATCTGCATGGTGTACCACTGTTACAAAAGGTATGTGTTGCATCTAATAATTTAGAACCAGATCAATTTTTATGGTATAAAGGGCTTTGTTCTTGTAAACCACTTGTTACGTGGTCAATTTTCATCCAAGAAATGATAGCACATTATGAGGATACAAAAAGAAACACCCTCTTTAGACAATTGATAAATCTCAAACAAAAGTGTTCAATGACAGAGCACATCGAGGACTTTCAAAAATTGAATATAAGGGAAAATTATATTCCAGAGAAGCAAAGGATTGATGTCTCCATAGGGACTTTAAAGGATAACATTCAACATGAGGTTCGTCTTTGGGAACCTGATTCATTGGATAATGCATTCAGGTTGGAAAGCAAAGTGGAAAGCAAAATTATGGAAACAAGGAAGTCTACCCCTCACAACTATAAAGATGGAAGTGTTGTTTCTCTTAGCCTTCCAGAACCTACAAGGTTAACACCACAACAATTGGAAGAAAAAAGAGCAAAAGGGCTTTGTTACAATTGTGATAACATCTAAGGATCAAGAAGCATCTAAAGAAGAGGATATACACCAGGAACCAACCCCAGAGAAAGAAGAAATGAATCTGACCACATCTTGTAAAGCATTGGCAAGAATTACCAATCCTCAAACTCACAAGAAAGAAGGACATATCAAGAAGAAAATGGTTGAAGAAGTGAAATATCACATCGAGAAAGAAGAAATGAATCCGACAATATCTTGTAATGCATTGGCCGGAATTACCACTCCTCAAACTATCAAGATAGAAGGACATATCAAGAAGAAAAATGTTCAAGAAGTGAAATATCACATCGAGCATCAAGAAATGAATCCAACCATATCTTGTAATGCATTGGAAGAAATTACAACTCCTCAAACTCTCAAGATAGAAGGACATATCAAGAAGAAAAAGATTCAAGCAGTGAAAGATCAGATCGAGCATCAACAAGTTCTCCAACTTTTAAAGGATAACGCCACTTTGGTGCAGAATCGAATGAAACAGCAGGCAGATCAACATCGCAGTGAAAGAAGTTTTGATGTAGGTGATTGGGTATTTTTATGGCTACATATCAAGCAAGTTATTTATGAGAAGGAAATGTTGGCAATACTACGTGCACTTAAGAAATGGCAACCTTATTTAATGGGAAGACACTTCAAGGTAAAAATGGATCATGATAGTCTTAAATACTTTTTAGAACAAAGATTATCTTTAGAAGAACAGAAAAAATGGGTCACAATTATGTTGGGTTATGACTTTGAAATAATCTACAAAAAAGGGAAGCAAAATGTTGTTGCAGAGGCACTCTCAAGAAAGGATGAGGATGTGGAAGCATTGTTTTATGCCATTTCTATTATCCAAGCAAATTGGATGAACGAAGCAAGGGATGAATGGAAGAAGGACGAAGAAGTGTGGCCACTCATTCAAAAGTTGCAGAAGATCCCAGTTCAAATAATATTTTGCTAGAACTTGACGAGGAAGGAAAAATCATATTGAAACTAGAGCAATCACAAAAACAAGAACCCGACAGCTACGAAATCAATCAATTTCAGAGTATCTCATCAAGTGGAAGAACTTACCCGCTGAAGATTCCACATGGGAGGACAAGAATTTTATATAGAAGCATCAAGAATTGTTGAAGTGTTGAGGACAACACTTTTTGAAGGAGAGGGGCATGTTAGGTCCCTATACTACTAATGTAACCCATTATTGTTATTAGTACAACCCCCTTATTATATTGTTGTGCCCATATAGTCCTCATATTGTTATTATTGTGCCCCATAAAAGCCCACTATTGTTATTATTGTTCCCATAAAAACCCACTAGAAGGCATGATAATTAGAGCTAACACCTTGCATTATTTTGTAGCATTGTTGTTGTGGGATGTGAGGGTAGTGAAAGGTCATGTTTAGAATAGCTTAATGAGCCTTGAGTTTGGTGTGATTCCTTACTTCGAAGAAGACTTGGTTATTGCATCCTTGATGTTGATGGAGGTCTTGGTGCTTGTGTTATGGACACTAACCCTAGTATGGATGTGTAGATTTGGAGGCTAGTGGTAGAGTTGTTTTTCCATGTACTCGTGTAATGCATATGGTTAGTGTTTGCAAGCACCATGGAAAACATGAGTGCTAGTTTGGATTATGGAGAACTTGTGTGATACAAAATTGGTATATGTGGAAAGGAGACTAACACTAGAGTTGTTGCACCATGTAGATTTGGAGGCTAGGACTAGAGTTTCTTTCCATGTACTTTCCATGGAAAACATGCATGCTTGTATGGGCTATGGAGAACTTTTGTGATACAAGCTTGGTGTATGTGCAAAGGAGGTCTTCTCAGTGTTGATTGTAACGCGTTGAATATATTTGTTGGAGTAAACAAATTTGGTTGGGAGTAATTCCTAGATGGGTGGAGTTTGTGGATAGTGTTTTCCTATGGTTTCCTTGTCTATGGTTTGGACTCTAGAGAGCTTGAATTTTTGAATTATGCATGCCAACCTTAGATAAGAGAATGATGTTAGAGGTGATGATGGTTCTTGCAACTGTTGTTGCAGGGCTAGGGTTTTTACCCTAGTAGAGGGCATGGTGAGTAGAGCTAATGCCTTGCATGATTTTGTAGTATTGTTCTTGTGGGATGCAAGGGTAGTGAATGATAATGTGTTGACTAGCTTGATGAACCTTGAATTTGGTGCGATGCCTTTCTTGGAAGAAGTCTTGGTTATTGTATCCTTTATATTTGATGGAGGTATTGATGCTTATATTGAGGTCCGAAACACTACGATGGACATGTAGATTTGGCGGTTAGCACTAGAGTTGTCTTTCCATGTACTTGTGATATGCAATATGACTAGTGTTTGTAAGCACCTTGGAAATCATGATTGCTAGTTCGGACTATGGAGAAGTTGTGCGATTCAAGCTTGATGTATGTGCCAAGGAGGTATTTTTAGTGTTGATTGTAGAATGTTGAGGATATTTGTTGGAGTGGATAACTTTAGTTGGGAGTGATTCCAAGATAGGTGGTAGTTTGTGGTTAGTGTTTACCTATGATTTGGACTTAGGAGAGCTTGAATTTAGTAGTTTTATCATAGTGATGCTTTATGCACTTGTACTACACATATGAAGTTTCTATCTGTCCAAATTTTATGCACTAGTGGATTTGATTTTTAGTGCATGTGATCTTCATGATTGAATAATTTTTAATGTTTGTTGCGCATGCTCATTTGACATAAAATATAGTTGAATTGGTTAAGTGATTTAACACATATTAGGAATATAAAAGAACATATCTGTTAGAATTGGTTGCTGGAGAATCCACAGTTTGGACTTTTTCATGCCAACGTTTCGAATCCCAACTGGGATCCATCTTCAGGACTTTGAATGATGATGCAAGAAGAGCAGATTAGAAGGGAATAAATAATCATGCGGAAGTAAATTTTTGGAGAATGACGGCTGATGATTATTTATTAAAATTTATTTATTTTAATTTTAATAATTTATTTTATTTATTTTTATTCATTTTATTTTTAATAATTTATTTTATTTAATGTTGTTGTCATAATTTGTTGTAGTAAGACATTTCAAATTTGTTTCATGCTTCTAAAATGTTGCCCTAAGGGTTGTAGCATTGTGTTCTTGAAATACACTGATATGATATCTAGTCTCTTAGATTTCTGGGTGAAATTGGGTTGAGGGGAAGTTAAAATATTACCACCATAATTTAATATTTCACATCAACCATGTGGATAAGCCCATAAGAGAAATTTCTTCTCCTATTTCGAACAACCATCTAGCTAGTAGTCCTACACATTAGATTGATGATGATGGCATGCTAGCTCCTCCACCATCTACACCAGTCACTAAACCTCTAGTCTCTTAGATTTCTGGGTGAAATTGGGTTGAGGGGAGGTTAAAATATTGCCACCATAATTTAATATTTCACATCAACCATGTGGATAGCCCCATAAGAAAAATTTCTTCTCCTATTTCGAACAACCATCTAGCTAGTAGTCCTACACATTAGATTGATGATGATGGCATGCGAGCTCCTCCACCATCTACACCAGTCACTACACCTCTCACCATCCGAAATTCCTCGTGGATGAAGATGAACTACTGCTCAACACGTACTTTGAGCATTCTCCGATCAGGTGCTTTTTAATTCTTGTTTTGGGCATTTAGTGTGAGTAAATGGGTGATTTGGATGATTGACCGATCTTGAGTGTAAATTTGTTCTCTCACTATAATATCCCAAAACTAGGAAATACAACGAATACAAAAAAACATGCACTTAAGCTACAACAAGAAAATACAAACAGGTAAGCACAATTTTTTCACAAGCAGAAATAGATAAATAAACCATAGAATAATAGCAACAAATCTGAGCCATTTTATTAAAATTTCTCTGGAGTTGAGTACAATAGAGTAGAGTGATAGAACTTGGGCTTGCTAATTCAAGCATGTGATACCCAGGTGAAGATCGAAGCAAAATTCCAACTGAAATGGCTCAATTTTGTTGGCATTATGATACAGGTGTTGTCTTTGATGGCAACTTACATAGATGACAATTCACAGTGCAACAGGTTAACAACAACAGATTACAGATCAGACTTCAGAAATGGTTTAAGAAGTATACGCTGGTTCATTTTGTCCAAGTAGCGTATACACGTGGGTTAATAGAACAAAATGAGCGTATACGTATACATGCACTTTCACAGAAGGAAAAACGCGTATGGGATGGAAAATCAAGGTTTTGGTCTAAGGTATTGGTTCGAGGTATTGATCCTAAGTGGTTTTGGTCCGAGGTATTGAGAAAGGTCTAAAACTATATAAGGAGGAGAAGATCATTAGGCCATAATGTGCAAGTGAATGGGTTTTTGAGGAATACTTCTATCTGAAGTATAAGTTATGTTGTAGGGGTTATGATTATGAGATGAAATATTTTGTGCACCTTAGGTACAATGTTAGATAAGGATCATACGAACTGAAATGACTTATTATTGCATGATCTGATGTTGATTGGGCTGGATCTGAATACTAACGCATGTTTTTTCTGTAAATGTTATGATCTGGGTATGACAGAAGTCTGGAATAGTTGTGAAGTTTTAAGTTAGTATTTTCAGATCTGTACACTGGTTCACTTTGATAAAAGCATGTATACACGCTGGTTCGGCACATCGAAGTACCGTATACATTATGAAATATGATGTTTGAAGTTGCAGTTCGTTCTGGTTGTCGATGTAGAGTTCTGGGTTCTGCTCTGTGTTCTGGTGACAGTGTTTTGAATGTTCAGATTGATTGATTGTGATAGATGGGTTTTCAGTGATTTATTGATTCAGTTGTGGTTGATTAAGAGATTGATGATTGAGTTTCAGTGATTGGTTGATGCAAATGTATTTGATGGTTGTATTGCAGTGGTGATTGATTTTGAGCTTCAATGTTACTGATGGGTCCAATATGAAAATTGGATGAAACGAGGCTTTCAGATTGTGGTGTTGTGTTCTAGGAGTATCTAGTCTGAAAATTTATAAAACGTGGTCCCTAGAGGAAGAGAGAAGGTCGTAGCCTTCTGTAGGCTGGTACTTACGTACTGGTAAATATATCGGCCAGTACAAGAGCCAGGGGGTTGGAGATCCATTCCAGTAGTAGCTAGAAAACAAGTGAAGGTTGGAGCCTTCTGTAGGCCGTAGCCTACGTATTGGTAAACATATCGGCCAATACAAGAGCCAGGGGGTTGGAGCTCCCTTCCAGTAGCAACTGGAAAACGAGTGCAGGTTGGAGCCTTCTGTAGGCCGGCGCCTACGTACTAGGAAACAGATCGGCTAGTACAAGAGCTGGGGGGTTGTAGCTCCCTTCCAGTAGAAGCTAGTGAACGAGAGAAGGTTGTAGCCTTCTGCAGGTGGGTGCCTGTGTATTGCTGTGTACTGGTATGAGTTTGCACCAGTACAAGATTGTAAACAGGGTTTTCTTATATTAAAAGAAGACAATAGTAGGTGGTTTTTTGTCCCGCATTGGATTTCCACCTTAAATCTTGGTGTTCATGTGTGTTGCTTATGTGTGATGGTTTATTCTGTTATTACTGCACATGGTTACTGTTTATATGGTTAATGAAGTACTAATGCACTGATTGAATATCAACATATGATGAATTAACTGAATCATAAGTTTGTTGGATATACGCTGGTTGCTTTAAAGACAATTGTGTGTACACGCGAGTTACCTTCATTGAAGTAGCATATATAAATTTGAGTATGAAATGAAAAAGTTATTGATTTGATAACACTGATTCCACCCCCGCCCCCCCCCCCTAGTATTATTTCCAACAAATTTGTCACAATACGCTGCCTAGAAAATTATGCTACTATTGTTGGAGGTGAATCACACCCCCCTAGTATTATTTCCAACAAATTTGTCACAATACACTGCCTAGAAAATTATGCTACTATTATTGGAGGTGAACTGTGATTTATGCCATCAAATTTTCTCCAACAATTCCTCAAAATTAATTGGAGGCTTCTCTCAGTGTCTCACCCAAATCTACCAAACCCAGAAAAATATTGGGTTAATTCCAGCTGACTTGGAAAGCCCCAAAATGTGTAAATTACCTAGAAAATGATGTTGTTGTTGTTGTTACTGCTGCTGCTAGATGTAAATTGCAAAATGACCCCTCAAATCTGCTCCAAAAATCCAGAAACATTAGAGGGAGGCTCTTCACACCCTAACCAATAAAACCCATAAATCTTTTGAGCTAATTCCAAGTGACCAAGAATGCTCAAATAGTGCGAAAATCTCAGCTAAACCAACAATTCACCCTGCTATAAGAATGAAGATTTCAAACCCTAATATCACCTGAAAAATTTTGAAATTTTAACCACAAACTTCTCTCACAAAACCCAAAAAATTCTTGGGTTGAATCGACAAGTCATTAAAAGCCCAAAATCCACTTGTAGCCCTTCACAGTCTATCAGTGAGCTACAACAATCAAACTGCTGCAAGAATGCACAATTTCCCTGAAGGGAAACTCCTCCAAATCCTTGCGAAACTCCTTCCTCAAACTTTTGGCCAAAATCAACTCCAATAGCCAGCAAAACACTACTGCTCAACCCCTGCAAAACAATGGGAAATCCAACCCACAATAGTTGATCCTCCAATGAGAAACTCGAACTGCCTATTTAACCAAGGAGTGGCAAACTGAGTGAATACCTGCAATAAAGCTCTGTGGAAATCCTAAATTGGACTCCCCAAATTATTTCACTAGGGAGACACTCGAAGTTCTCCAAAGTGACGGTGGAATTTCGCTTGGAAATTCCTTGTGCTAAACAACATTGGTTGACTTGGCTAAGCAGCTCAAGCACACTCTTCAATTTTGAAATGAAATGCCAAAATAGAATGATCAAAATGAGGCTCTAGCCTTCTTGCTTTCCCTTCCTCATACCATGGTTCAATTTCTCTCACACTATGCTTTGATACCATGTTTTGATTCTTCCCATGGTTCGATTTCCCTTTTTGGTAACCTCCACAATTTATGTTCACTTTAAATTTTCTTCTTTTCCTAAGTCCCAACCATTGCCTTTACTCCAAAAATACCTCCAAAACTTATTTCTCCTAATTTTATTTATCTAAAAATATTTATCATTCACCAAAATTGCAAATTTGAGAATTTCCCTTAGCAAAATTATTAATTGGGGACATTACAGTCCTCCCCACCAAAAATTGCTTGTCTTCAAGCAATGCTTGAACAAGTGCCCTCTTTGACTAACGATGACAATAGTAACCACCAATAATACCAGGGTCCCAAATGTATCACTGAGCTATTCCCAATCTCAACACTGTCCCGACATGAAGGAATTGCTCGATACCAGGATCCCAAGCCATCCTAATCAATGTGAAGCACACCTTGTTCCACTTGCTATCTAATCAAATACAAGTATCAGAAGCCCTCTGCTTACTATCAATAAGTAGAGCATCATGATAATGTAGGACTCTGTCCAACTCCCCATGAAGTTGCTCTACTGAGTAGTCCACCTCATGCATTCCAAGAGTAAACTCTTGAAGGCACAACACAATCCCTGTGGGGATGAAGTCTCTCCCGCATGAACTTCCCATAGTATCCTCTTGCTGACCAACTTGCCATGCTAGTGAAGTCCCCCATGCCAATAGTAAACCACTAAACACAGTGGAAGATCTAAATGATCTCCCCTATAGGAACCAGATCATCCCTAAGGGTAGCTGGACCTTGAAATCCTGTGATGCCCGGATCCCATGCTAGTCTTAGAAGGGTGCCATCATGCTGACGCTACCCCACTCTGACTTTGACATACTTCCCATTGTGCACAGATTGTATCATCCTCTCTTGGAACCTGATGGCGAAAAATCTGTGAAGGCCAAGCTCATCCTCCCCTGGCAGCTGCATGATATCAATGTTTATCCGTCTACTACGAATCATGGTTTGAACCAATAACAAGGAAAACTGGCCTTGCCATGTGACGAAGGCCTCGGTTCTCCCCCATATGTCAAACCAAGAGTGATACGAGTCACTCTCTGCCCTAATCTTGCTCGTCATAAAATAAAGTGACCAATTATCCAGCCGAATCCCTGGATCCCGTAGCTATATCGGTTGCGGCAAAGCCCTGACAACTATGGGAACCAAATTGTACCACGTCTTGGGTCCCTGCATGCAATCAGTATATGTACTCCATATATCCTGAATCAGTCCGGCGTGTGCAAGATTGCCCTGTTCTTGCCATTACACACTGTGAGATCTGCTATCTTGTCTAGTATAGGTGTTGCCCAAAACTTCCTGGAGTCTAAACATCCACCTCTAAGATGGGTCCACCAACCACTGTATGTGCTCCTGAGACATCTCGGAATGTCTCACCCAATAGGTGTCATGCGCCCCCCTAAATGTGGGCTCAAGGGTGGAGCACGTGCTACCCCTGCAACAGATTAGACCATCCCCAAGCCTGCACTTGCCAACTAGCACATTGACCATATGCCACAGTTGGAAAGCCTTTCTCCTGATAAACTGTGCCCTGTTCAACTGTCGCAGATGAACCTCCTGGGTCTTGTTTCTCATGATGAGAGCATCAAGAGATAATAACCAAGTTCTCTGTGTCAGTGTGTAATGTTGGAGTGATAAATGGAAGTTCATGGTCAACTCTGTGATCAACTCGCTCTCCAAATCTGGGTGTGCCAAACCTAATGGTGCTCTTGACATCCCCATTACGAGATCTCTCCGATGGCAACATTCCAACAACTTGTTGTGTATCATCATGCTCTGTTGTACATAAATACACACCCTTGCACTCCTCTGCATAGAACTGAACTCTGAGGCACAACTTCGTTAACCACTGGATATCAATGCTCATTGTCGTACCACCCTGTACCATATGGCATCCCATATATGTCAATGCACCATATGGCATCCCATATATGTCAATGCATTTGCCACTCCACTAGCAAACGCAATGTGGTGTAAGTTGCTCTTCCCGTTCCATGGTGCAAATCCACGCACCACAACACACTTTCATCCATTTACGTGCTCACTTGCAAACCATTGCTCGACGTTGCATGCTCCTACATGCCACTGGATGCCATAATCTAACGCTGAGATAGTACGTGTCAGCCCACACCTTACTAGTATCACCAACTCCACTGTTGCACCACCATACTCTCTGATGTATGGGACTCGCTTCCAAAATCTCCCCAAGAGACACGAGAGGTGAATCCCCATGTACTAGTAGTGATGTCACCACTGTTGCTCCTCCATGACCATTGTGCCCCACATAACTGGGTAGAACCCTTGGCCCCATACAAGGCACTGTTTGGCGGCTTGCCAATGCCACCTCCTCGGACAAACTCCTACCAGAGTACGTTGATCATCCTGTGACTCGATGCACAACCAACATGCTCATACAACATGCAGAGTCTACCTACTCCTTTGTCAACCCAAGCCATCACTAATGTTGATGGAGATACAAAAGTGCGTGGATGCTCAGTCACTGGATCCATCACACCGCCAATGCCCTCACCAGCTACATCCATGATGTGGTGGGGAATCCCACATGGATCCCAACAACTGTCATCCTACATCTTAAGTATATGGTAGGAAGCCCCTTTTGGATACCAATGCGAACTTGGGCCTCCAGTATCCCCAATGTTTGGAAGCTCCTGATGAGCTTTAGTCTCAACTACCACTATCTCCATAAATCTCGCCCATTCCATTGGGTACCAACTCATAATCTCTCACTATCCAATCCGAACAGAGGAATCGAATGCACAAACTCCCATACACAGAACAAGATCTCCATCTTGCAAATACTGCACCCTGTGCAACTCATGTCGCCTCATCTCACAATCCTGATCAACACATAAAATTTGTTGAGGTGACTCTGCCTCTTCCTGTCCAACGTACAGAGGCAACCTATTAGTGCTACAAACCCCAACTATGTATGTCTAAACTTTAAAGAGGGATGCTTTGAAGCTCCAATGTGTACCCTAGCGGTACCATTAAGGAATCCAACCGTCCCTCAATGCGAGTTAGTTTGGACGCTGACTCAGCGCAAATCACTCTCATGCCCTCCAACTCCTCCTGCTGCAAAATGGCCTCTCATACTGTCGTTGCCTTCTTCTTCAATCCTAGAAGGTTGGCCTGGAACTGATGAAACCGCTATGGGCGGCTATCATCTGTAAACTTGGTCACAACTCTGGACCCCTTTGTGTCTCTAGGCACCTCATCAATGGTGGATATGTCTCCTAGTACCTCATCAATGGTGGATACCTCCGTATCTCCTAGCACCTCATCAACCAAATGTATGCACCCATCATATGGAAACTTTGTCACAACTTTGGGTGCCTCATCAACAAACATCTCCTCAACGGATGGTCCTACAGGTGTATGCTCAATTGTCTCCATTAAGGTGTCAAGTAGAGCTATCAAAGGAATCTCCAACAAGGGTGACTCCTGCGTAACTTTGGGTATATTTATGTGCTCCTCTTGCGTGTCATCAACTTGATGCTCCACCTCCTCCTCAGGATCCTGATATATAAAGGCATGTCTCCGCCAGTAAAAGTGTCTCTAGGTCTCACCCTCTAACTTCCCTCCTCTATATGATGATCTAGTCCCTGATATACGCTACTCAGACGAGAGAGCCCTCCTGATCCTAGAGTCCAATGCCTCAAACTCATCAGTGCTATCCACGAAGGACCTCATCAAATCTGCATAGGTGTCTAGTTTCCTCTCCTTCTTCGGTTCATCTAGAAAATGAGGCATTGTTGATCGGCTAGGTTGGCCATGGGTATTGTTCTGTTGGACTGTGCGTGCCTGTGCGTAGCTTCTCTGCTGGTTATGTATCAACATTCCCATCATTTGTTGTATCCCCTCTAGGATCTCTTAGTTTTGCCTCACCAACTCCTCCATGATCCCCTGTGTACTATTCCCCTTTTGCATCATTAGAATGTCCATAAATTCACCAATCATTATGCATGCATATCGAAAACCTTCATGATCTTGCTAGCTTCCCCAAAACTAGCTAAGATCATGCTTTGATACCACTGTAGTATCCCAATTTAGGAAATACAATGAATACCAAAAACATGCACTAGGCTACAACAAGAAAATACAACCAGGCAAGCACAATTTTTACACAAGCAGAAATAGATCAATAAACCATAGAATAGTAGCAACAAATCTGAGTCATTTTATTAAAATTTCTTTTGAGCTGAGTACAATAGAGTAGAATGATATAACTTGGGCTTGCTAATGCAAGCATGCGATACTCAGGTGAATATCGAAGCAAAACTCTAATTGAAATGGCTCAATTTGTCCCAATACACTGCCCAAAAAATTATGTTGTTGCTGCTGGAGGTGAATTGTGATTTATGCCATCAAATTTGCTCCAAAAATTTCACAAAATTAATTGGAGGTTTCTCTCACCCAAATACCCAGAAAAATCTTGGGCTAATTCCAGTTGACCCGAAAAACCTCAAAATGTGCAAATTACCCAGAAAATAATGTTGTTGCTGCGACTATTGATGCTAGAGGCAAACTACAAAACGACTCCTCAAAACTTCTCCAAAATTCAAAAAAATTACAGAGAGGCTCCTCACACCTCAACCAATAAAACCCAAAAATATTTTGAGCTAGTTCCAGCCGGAATGCTTAAATAGTGCGGAAATCCCAACTAAACCAACAATTGGCCCTTCTATAAGAATGAAGATTTCAGACCCTAAAATCACTCGGAAAATTATGAAATTTTAACCACAAACTTCTCTCACAAAACCCAGAAAAACCCAGAAAATTCTTGGGTTGAATTCGCCAGTCACTAAAACCCCAAAATCCGCATGTAGCCAGTGAGCTACAAAAATCAAACTGCTGCAAGAATGCACAATTTCCCTGTAGGGAAACCCCTCCAAATCCTTGCAAAATTCCTGACTTAAACTTTCGATCAAAATCAGCTCCAATACGCGACAAAACACTATCTGCTCAACCCCTGCAAAATATTTGGAAATCCAACCCACAATAGTTGATCCTCCAATGAGCAACTTGAACTGCGTCTGTGCCCAAGGAGTGGCAAATTGAGTGAATACCTGCAATAAAGCTCTGTGAAAATCCTAAATTGGACTCCCCAAATTACCTCACTAGGGAGACACTCGAAGTTCTTCGAAATGAGGGTGGAATTTCGCTTGGAAATTCCTTGTGCTAAACAACACTGGTTGTCTTGGCTAAGAAGCTCAAACAAACTCTTCGATTCTGAAATGAAATGCCAAAATAGAATGATCAAAATGAAGCTCTAGCCTTCCTTTTATTGTTGCTTTCCCTTCCTCATACCATGGTTCGATTTCTCTCACACTATGCTTTGATACCATGGTTTGATTCTTCCCATGGTTCAATTTCGCTTTTTGGTAACCTCCACAACTTATGTTCACTTTAATTTTTCTTCTTTTCCCACGTCGCAACAATTGCCTTTTCTCCAAAATTTATTTAATATCTCCACAAGTTATTTCTCCTAATTTTATTTATCTAAAAATATTTATTATTCACCAAAATTGCAAATGGAGAATTTCCCTTAGAAAAATTATTGATTGGGGACATTACGCTCACCTTACCAGAGGGGATTAATTTTGAACCCTAGTTCAGTGGGAACTCCCTTAAGGTCATAGGGTTATAGGAGGGGCACTACTTGGAAAACCTAGATTGAAATAGAATGTTCATTCTCCCTTATGCCATGTTTAACACTTTCCATGTCACATTATAAACCCCATTTATACCATCTCCATTCTTCGGGTCTAACTTGTCATTAGTTCATTGGGATTTGACACTCTCTTATCTAAATCGTTGAGTAGGGCCAAAAAACATTACCTTGGGCGTTGATGCAGCTAGAAGAATGAAAAAGCATAAGATGACCACAATGAAAGAAAAGGAAAGTCAAAATGCAAAAGATGGTTGGGACACAAGTTGGTGCATGGGAAAAATACTAGCATGACCTCTACCCTCCTTATTAGCCATCACTTGGTTCCTAAGCACTGGATTCTCTATCTCATCAAAAGGAACTCTTGCATGTCCCAACCTTGATGAGTAAATCAAATGCTATATCATAAAGACCAAACTTTGCTCCTTGAGCTATGCAAGGTAATGCAAAGCATTGCCGGAAAGAAGTAAAAGGTGCGTCGGAGGGGTGGGAAAATAAAGATGAGTAGGGTAACTCATGCATATACAATTGCTCCCTTTATTAAATATATACACCCACGATGTGAACTCCCATTAGCTAGTCCCTTGAGGTTCTAACCTTGGCACTTGGCCATGAAGTCTTTCCCCTCCATGACCACTTACTCATACCAACACTTGTTGATTGAAGGGCTAACCTTGGAGGAACACCTTTACAAGACTTGGTCTAGTTAGATATTTGAAGGTGATCCCAATTTGAAGTATTTTAACACTTAGGTATGGTCCACTTAGATGCTTATACATTGTAGTCTCTAATGAATGGTTTCTTTCACTAGAGTTTAAGTTGGTCTTGCCAAGTGGTCCACAACAACATAAGACTTGAGGGCACCCTACAGAGAGGTTAATGACTTAGAAGATGCAATGTTTCCCACTTACATTAGAGCATTGGGTAGTATAATGAGTTGAGCAACTAATACACATCCCAAAGTACCCCTATGACCCATGAAGTTGATCTTCTTTTGCCAATTCTTGATGATTGCACCATTGGAACCAACATGCCCTCATGCTCGCCTTGACACTACCTTATAGGAAAGCCATGATTCAGAGCCTAGATGAGGATGGTCTTCCATGAGATGACTAGGGGGGCTTACGTATTGCACTTGATGGAGCCCTAACACTAGAGAAAGGAGGCACTATGCTGACCATTAGAGACTCATGGATATGACATGGGGGCACCCCAACTTGATTTGGGACCTTTGGAGTTGCTTTGAGGTTGGATTGGAGGACTACTCAAATGATGGATGATCATGATGCTTGGAGACACCTTCAACCTTCCCTTCACCATCACCTAGCATTTGGAGCCCAAAAGGGGCATGATGTCATCATATTAGAGGCTTACGGCTCACATGTGGGTCTATTTTGGCATTATTTCATGTTGAGCTAGTGGGTTGGCTTGTATCCCAACGTTTATATGTTTTTACTCATTATCAATTTTTGTTAGGGTCCTCTTAACTAAAATTAGGTGAGGTAGACCTCATATAAATAAAATGTCACCTCACTCTTTCATTTCATCATCACTTGTGGACTATTTCAACGTCTTACAAGATTTCGGCCTAGCTCTTGAACCTCGCTACTCTTGTGGAGATGTGATATTTGTGTATATTTGCTATTGGAGACTAGTCCTTGTTGTGGAGACGTCATTTTGGGGCAATGAAGGATTGTTCATTGATATCATGTGAATACTTTTATTGTTGAATATCTTTCATGGTTATTGTATGGAATGTATTTTGCTAAGGTTTTTATATTCCATGTATAAATACCTACCTTTATATGATTTTTTTGGTGAAATGTTGCATGATTTAACTAATACTCTTGAACATCCTTTGAGAACCTTCTAGAGAAATTTTTTCTTATTTTTATCTCCATATTGAGTGATAGCTAGTGTTTTAAAAGTGGAAACTTAGGGTTCCCCCTTCCTCCTTTCAAGGGTTTGATATTTCCATAGTAATTTTCTCTTAGACTCTATCACCCACATAGTTAGTAGGAAATAACATCCCACATAGATGGTCAAAACTATAAAAAAATTACTCTTCTCTCTCCTCCCCTAATTCGACCCTTTAAGGCAAACCACTAGGGCTAGGGCATATAGCCGAATTCAACTATGGTTGAAGTGTTGGCTTGTTTTGAGGTTTTTCTTGCTGGTTGGACCGTACCACATCTAAATCTCGCAATTTGCAAGGTTGGGGTAGCTTCTATGGGGCTTCCGTCACAAACCCCAAGCAATTTTAGCCTAGGAAACCCTAAACTAGCATTAAGGCTTAGAATTTAACCATACGACCAAATAAAACAACTAAGATATCAACAAATTAAAAATTTAAATAATTGCGTACCTGATGAGTGAAGATTTCTTACTGAAGTTTATGATGTTGTGACGTGCGTGCTTGCGCTTATCTGAATTTCTACCCGCAACAAGGTGTTTGAGATGACTCTCCACCTAACCGTAGGCTCAACTGCTCATAATTTTTGTACAACTCGCCACCCTCAAGCCCTCAACCAGCTTACCACTGCCAGTGATCTTCCTCCAACATTTCCTTCCTCAAGAATGAGTGAATGAATGTTTGCCTCTTCATCTCCCTTTTTCGCCATTAAATAGAACAAATGGCTTTAAAAATCATAAGCGGTTGGAAAGGGAGCTGCATGTACACATCCATGTGTCCATGCCAACTTTTATTTTATTTATTTATTATATTTTCTTCATTTTTGTTATTTTATCTTTTATTTGTTACTTGTTTATTCTTATTTATATTTATTATTATTATATTTATTTTATTATATTTTATATTATATATTATATTATATTATTTATTATTATGGGATATTACATACTCCCCCTCTTTAAGGAAGTTCGTCTCGAAATTAAGTTTATTTATTATTATTTTTACCCCATGGTTTCCAAACACGCTCTGCTGAACTAGTATACCAGCAGCTATCGAAAGTTCCACAATAACATGGAAATCTCGAGGAATCTCAAGCCTCTTTCCCAACTTTCGAAATTAGGCATATAACCTCCTAAGTCTATACCATAGCCCCATGTCTTGCCCTAGGGCTTGCACCTCATCTGCCCCAAGGCAGGCATCTAGTCCTTGTACTCAATGACTTCGGGCATCTCGCAAGGCTGGCCCAACTCCCTCCACAACTCACTAAGGTGCACAACGCAGGCATTGAAGTCGTTACACCCCCTCTAGACTGCGACATCAAAGTCCTTACAACCCCTCTGGACTTCAGAATTGAAGTCGTTACATCCCGACTTCGGCATCCCAATCCAATATTAGGCACTCGGCCTCCTCAAGATGGTCCTATAGCTCTTCAAGAGCTATCCATCAAGACTAAAGAGTTATACAAGGCATTAGATACACTGACATATTTAGTGTTGGTTGAGTCTGTCCCTAGCCCATATGATGTTACATATTCTCCCTCGTAGGTATGGGCTCCTATGAGATGATCAAATAAACCAACCTTCACAGCCTGTTTGAGGATTTTTTGTGAATCACCACATCTCAACATGCAACCCATGCATTAGTTATCATCATGGTAGAAAATAATCCTCATGCCAACTTTTGCATTCCAACATGAAAACATAATATCATTGTTATTACAACACTCTGAATATTAAAAATTGCATGCTCATGCATATCATAATATATGCATGCTATAGTCACATGCTCCACATCCTGAAATGTCATCAACTTATCTGTATCAAAGACATATCATACCATCACATAATAAATGAAATCGTATTATCATATCATAGAATCATAGAGCAATAATCAATTTCATTTGTCTGCATAACAATGAATATCAGCGATGAAATAAGGTTATTCAACATTCATTTAAAATCTAGGTTATCATTTAGGATTAGTGTCGTGTTCTCAACCAGATGTCAATTTATTTCAATAACCATTTCCTCTTCTTTCAATAGGAAAGTTTACACTTTTGTAGAACAGGCATAGCCATATTATCAGTTCACTGCAATTTTTATATGGCCTCTTTACTTGTAGGTTTCACCATCGTTCCTTACTTCATTGTTTTATTTCCAATACATAACTCATCAATGGTACACCAATTTCTTACTCTTTACATTAATGTATATCCTTTATCAAGACAATTTTTATTTTTAATATTTACCTTTAAACATTTTCTTAGTTTATCACTTGTCATTCTTGACCAATTATTAGTGTTCACAACACTTTTAAATTATATCAATCATGTTGCTCAATCCACTCGTCAATATCTTTAAGAGAACTTTCTTCTCCATAGAGCATTCGTTTCACTTCCTCATACCATGTATTCATAAATATATTTTTATCTTTTCCAATAGTCTCATTTTTTTTAATATTCCATATATACATACTACTACCACCACCACTATATATCTATTTAATTGTACTACCCCTCACTACAAATTACCATATGTCACCCCTTCATGCTCATGATAGCCCAATATTAGTGTATGTCACCTCATGCTCTCATGTTTTCTCTTAGCTGGCGTATGTGGCCTAACCCCCCCTTTGCCAATGTAATGCCAGCATAACTTGATTCTGTCTCTGTATGCCCCGCGTAATTTGAAGGGGCCTGAATTTGAAGGGACGTAGTAGCTTGTCCGCACCGGGCAAGGA
>APFE030063724.1:2359-16985 GCA_000404065.3 Pinus taeda
CTTGGTCTCGTAATTTTGATATATCATGTTGCATTTCTTCCTCTTCTTCATGAGTCATGCTAGAGCTTTCAGGTCACCTACTAGGTATTTCCATTTTCTTTCTTCGGGGCATAAATTACTGATAATAATGCTTCACTATGCCCTTTGAATTCCTTCAAAATAATTTTTCAAACCAAGCTTAAGCAAACATTTAAAAAAATATACATACCTTTTTCCACTTTGTAGGAGCTTGATATTGCCTCTGATGTATCTCTGTAATTTCGGATCATCTAGTTCTGAAATTGCAACATGGTAGCCCTCTATGTCCTCTTTCCAATGCCAGCAGTCTGACCCCAATTGGATTCTCCAATGAAGCGTTATGCCAAATCTCCCACAGTGACATGATTATAGACTAATTCAGTAGAGCGAACTTGTACGACATGCCACGTGTCCCTGTTTTGACCTTTGGCTCTAAAAAATATATACAAGCAACTACAGTCCATCCTCTTTCTTTACCTTCTTTCAAAATTTCAATCTGATCCTCAGAGAGAAAGTTATGACGATTTTCCCTAGGTCACCTGTTTTCAATGTAATTTAGGATTCTGCAAAAGGACCAACTTCCTCAGTTCATATCTCTGAAAATATAGTGTGAAAAGCTCTGAAATGTGGACTTGAGATTCAGTGCGCGGTCTTCTCAAATGGGTTTTTTTTTTAGCTTCTGTAATGTCACAGAAAAAACGCTATAGCGAAAATGCCACGATGATCTGTTTGGAGCAGCGAAACCCTAGAATCCAAAGCTCTGATACCAAATGTTATGAAACCAGCTCAAGAAAAGATAGAAAAGATAGATCAACGCCTTAGAATTCAGCCTCTTCGAGGGGGAAACCTCCTTTACATTACATAAATGAACAATTCTTTGATGATTCAAATGATAAAACCTCCTTTCTATATATAGGAGTCTCAAGAGTCACAATATAACCCAACTGACCTAACAATAATAATATAAAGCCACAAAAATAACAATAGTGGGATTCTATGGGGCATAGTAATAACAATATGGGGACAATAGGGGCAGAAGAATATTAATAAGGGGTACAACTACAATAGTAATGGGGTAATCACTAGTATTATATGGACCCAACATCTCATGTTTCCATAGCTTGGGTTGAGTTAGTAGTCTTGGAAGCCCTGGTTGAACAAACACTCTAGAAGCCTTGGTGGGTTGAGTTACTAGTCCTGGAAGCCTTGGTTGGAAAAACGCTTTGGAAGCACTATATAAGTTGTGGGTTGAGTTACTTGTTCTAGAAGCCTTGGTTGGAAAAACGCTGTGGAAGCCCTAGAAGGCTTGGATGGAGACCAATCTGATGATGGTTTTGGTGATGTCCGACTGTGAGGTGGAATCATTGTTTGATGGGTTGAGGTGGATGGCCTTTGGGAGCCCTGGATGGGTTTTGATTTATGTGTTCTATGAGATCCCACATTCATGCTTGGAATATGGCACGGGGGGTGAATGGATGAAGAGAGATTTGGCTCTGCCATTCTATGGTCAGGTGGAACGTGGTAGTCCAACCTCCGGTTGGTTCATTTCATTCATTAATGAGAAATCCATTCCCTTGATTTTCATGTGTAAAGGTACTTATGCATTTATAGATTTGATGGCTAATATATTTAGTGTATTTATGTTCCTATTATGTTGGTTAAAGGCACATTTCACGATAGTAGCTATGTGTGGCTCTCAACATATTTTTACTTGTATATGAATGGATAACATGTTTATGAGTTAATGGAGGATAATGTAGCAAATGGCATGAGGGAACAATGGTTCATAGTGATTCTCAGATAAGTATGATATCCCTACACTTAATTTTTTTATTTACACTTATAGGTTACATGTTGATGATATGTTTGGCGAAATGCCTGTCATGGCTAGTAGGGGTCTAGTGATGATATTTTTCATCTTATTTCTTTTGCATCATTGTTTCCTTGCATCCTTACTAATTCTAAGTGATCATTCAATTCTGGGCAGTGTCTTGGGCTCTAGGCCGAAAAAGGTGGCTGAAATCTTGGAATGCTAGCATTAGTTTTGAGACTGACTCGCTTGGGTAGTGTCTGGGGAGTGTTATAAAGTACCCTGCCAGTGTCCGGGGAGTGTTAGTCCTTAAACTAACTCACATGGGTAGTGTCTAGGGATCGTTACCTTGCCATAAGTCTCTCAAACAGTAGTAGGACCCATGGATAGGTAGTCTGAGTGGCTGAATTGTCTCTTGAAGGTTATTTGGATGATGTTGGATGACTGAATGTGATGTTCCATCGATTCCATTTCCTTAAAGTCACTAAGGAGGTTTAATATTATCATAGTGGCCTCTCGTCACATGTTTACTCGAGCTCGATGGTTGCTTGGGTAGATGTGGGAGGAGGGTGTTACAGAGTGGTACCACAGCATGGTTCAACTCTCAAACTGGATGGGTTGAAGGTGTTGGTAATGCATGCATGTCAGTTGCATGTGTGTCTGTTACACTTGCATTTCATGTGCTTGTTGCATTGGCTTGATGATTGATTATGGTTGTGATATGGCCGTCACAGAGAATTTGATGTTGATTTCGTGAAATTTGTTGGTCATGAGTATGTGAATGGTTGTGTATGGTTGATCATGCATTTTTATGCACGTTAATGTTCACATGTTATGAAGTGCATGTGATGTGGTTGTTGTTGTCATGCATGAGGTCATGATTTCTGTAGTTGATATGGTCATGCATTGATCACTAAACTCTAGCTAGAATGATGTGTATATGGTTTTTCACTCATGTGTTATATGTCTATATGCAACTTTTATGCATGTATGGTCTTGGTTATAGTTATGCATGAATAGTAGGTCAAACATTCCTTGTGAAGTCATTGTATGCAATTTATGTCATCATGATGCTATTAGCTGTTAGGATGCTATTGTGTTGGCTGAAATAGAGCAGGAGATGCATATCATCATGTGGTTATAGCATTGGACTTTGGGGTAAGATCAGATTGTCATACAAGTACTGTATGCTTAACATCCAGGTATGTTAGTTAATGGATTGTTATATGCATTAGGGTTATATACATTAGGTTTATGTACATGTATTTTGATGTTATGGTTACATAAATGATAGATGATAGTTGATTAATATAGTTATATGAACACATGTCGGATAGTCATGAATGATAGTAACCCGTAGTTGTATGCATTGCTATTATTATTTTATATTAGATAACTTGATGATTATGTTGTATGTTGTTGATGAGTATGATATATAACTTATCATTGTTATATGCTATTAACTTGATGATTAGGGTCATTTCATTGAGATATTGATGTTATAATTTGGATTGGTCATATGCGTGATGGTTATGTTCATTTTCTTGAAGATCTTGATGTTATATGTATTGTGTTAACCCGGTTTGACCTATGTAGATGGTTATGGTTGAGATATTCAGGTATGAATTGACATATTTGTGAGATGGTGTCATACTAATCTAGATTGACTTTGAATATGTGTATGAGTTTACAATGTGAACATGTTAGTTAGATATTGCTATGGATATCATGATCTTATGAGTGCTTGAGCTGATGTGTTGTAACGTTATATCATGCTAACTATAGTGATTGTGTAGACAAAATCACCTCCCCTGAGATACATTAAGGTATTAGTTGCTTATGTCATATATTTGGTGCTTGATTGTTGATTATGTCATCTAGTTGATTTATTTAACATGGTATGAATGTTTAATGAATTGCATAATATGAGCATGTGTTCAAATGATATTGTTTTAAGATGATTGTACTAAAATATATGTGTTGAGATAGTTTATATGTACTTGAGTATAGTAGGTGATAGTTGTAGTATTATGTCTATTGGCTATGAGTTGAAAATGGATTATGACAAGATTTTTTGTAGGTGTTGATTTCCAATTGATAAATAGGATTGTCTTGATATTTGGAACATGTGGTTGACATGTTTGAGCAATTGTAGGAAACATGATTTGTATTAGCGTGAAGAAGTAATAATTGATGTGTTTATATAACTAACAGTGGGGTGACATGACAATATATAGTAAGACTCAATTGCAGCAGGGTAAAGGTAAAAGAAAGGAATCAGGTAAGAAATCCTTTGGCTATGTTTGGAAACCCTAATTGCAAACGAACAAGTGCTTTGCATACAGGGAGTCTTCTTAACCTTGATTTTGTTTGACATTATGTGGATGTGTGCTAGATTCATGAAACTATACTTGACATGTATATTATCTAGTCTTTAGTTATAGGTGGATCTGTCAGAGGATTGGAGTCCCTTGAGAGATGGCATGGATGCGTTCAGTTACAAGCAACATGCTTGGCACAACAAGATAAGGTAAATGGTGTATTTTTATGTTTATTTATGCACTAACAGTTATGTGTAAATGATAGCATAATGTAGGGAGTTGCATGGCAAGAGAGATTACCATGAATCGTGAAGGAGGCTCAGGTTGAGCTTTCCCTTGGATGCACTGGGAACCATGGGGATTGAGTCATGTTGTTTGTTGTTAGTCTTGTTCTTTTGGTATTTTGTGATTTGCTTGTGCTTGATTTGCATATTTGTTTATTTCTAGAGTATGGCCATACCACTTTGTTTGCAGAGTCATGTTGTTATTGGTTTTCATGGTTTTCTTTACGTTGTTGTTTCCGTTCTTGCCTTTTATGTTGTGAGTCTAGGGAATTGGTTGAGAATGAGGAAAGTTAATGTAGCTCAAGGAGAGTTATGTGGTACTCGATAGGTGATGTAAGACTTAGATGAAGCTCTGTGCATGAGTAAGAGCATCAGAAGGTAAGACTATGATAGTCGGTTAGACTGGTTGGGTCCTTTGTGGTAAATGGATGATGACAAAACAATCATGGGAAAGGTAATCAAGAAGGGTAAGTTGAATGGATTGGAGGTGTCATATGCCTTGGCTATGTTGGGAACTCTTGTTCTCAATTTCATACATGTTGTGCATGAATAAAGGGAGTTCTATTAACTTGACCTTGATATCTGGTAATTATGTTATGTTCATGATTATGTTGTTGTCTATATGTATATATGTGTATGTACGCATATCGTTTCCTAACAGGATCATGATTTTTTATGACATTGTTTGTATATGTGTATGTATCCATGTCACAGTCTGACAGGGTTGTCAGGGATCATTCTTGTGGAGGAATGATTTCTTATGCAGGAGAATTACACGATGAGGTCCTTGGTGTTATAAGGAATCAACTGGGAAGAGTAGTCATGCAAATATATGAGGTCAATATCATGTGGTTATGAGTTGATATTACGATATTATATTATGTCTATGTCATTCATAGGTTATAGCATGGGATACATAAGCAAATTGAAAGCATTGTAGTATGCGACATGCTATGACAAGCATGGATAAGACACTAGAAGCAGGGTTGCTTGGTAGAGACAGTGCGGTTTTGGGGATGTGTGGTACTACTGTTATGCATATGTTATATATTTTGTACATGTCGTGTATGTGATGATTGTGCACATGCAGTATTGGGAATATGTAGTGTGTGTACATGATGATTATGCAATATTGTGTACAGGGTGTTAGTATAGATAGTGTTGTATGAATGTTGCATATTCAATGTTGGGTATATATGGTGCTATGTACATGTTGGATATACAACGCTTTTTGCATATTGTACTGTGTGCATGCAGTTTTGTGTGCATATGGTGCTCTATGTGTGTTGGATATGCGGTGTTGTGTATATATGATGTTATGTGCATGTTGGGCATGTGGTGCTATGAACATATGGTGTTGTGTGCATGATTGTACAAGTGTTGTTGTGTACATGCTGTACAAGTGGCACTATGTGTAGGTGGTGCTGTGTACATATGATGTTATGTGCATGTTGTACATGTGGTGCTATGTACATATGGTGTTGTGTGCATGATTGTACAAGTGTTGTTGTTTACATGTGATGTTGTGTACATGATGTACAAGTGGCGCTGTGTGTAGGCGGTGCTGTGTACATGTCATGCATATGGCGCTGTGTACATGTGGTGTCGCATACATGTCATGCATGTGGTACTATGTACATGTGGTATTGTGTATACATTGTACAAGTGGTGTAGTGTACATGTGGCATTGTGTACACGTGGTGCCGTGTACATGTCATGTTGTGCACACATTGTGCAGGTGGTTGCGGTGCACAGATGGTACTGGTGTATGCGTGGTATTGTGTGCATATCATATATGTTGTGTTGCAGGCATGCGATACTATATATGTGTATTGTGTAGTTGTGGTGTCATGAAATGCGTACTTTTTGTGTTGTACTATGTGTGGGTACATGTATTATGTGGTGTTGTACATCGGGTATATATGTATGAGTTGTGTTGTATATTGGGTGTATGTGTATACATTTTATGGCATCACACGTTGTGTGTGGATGCATGTCTTGTGATGTACTCGGTTTAGGTGTATGTGTTGTATGTCAGGTATATGTGCATATGTTGGATGTCATTTTATGGTATGTGTGGTTGTATGTGTGTGATGCACACTATGCATATGTGCACTAGTGGAGGAGAGGACAATGGGTGTTTGCTGGGTGGGGCAACCGATATGGTGTGCATACGAAATATGAACAAAGGAAGAAGTAAGGATTGATGAAGGACAAGTATCGATATTGTATTTCAGTTTTATTATGCATGTGATTTATGATTCTAGTATATGATGATCATATGTGATTTATGATTTTGGTTTATGATGGTTACATATGATTTATGATTTTGATGTCTATGTTTTGAGCCAACGTGATGAGATATTTTTATACATGTTGATTTGGTTAAATATGCTAGTTTGACTTGTTGTGATAGGAAGCAAACAAGATTGCAAGTGTACCTTATTGATGAGCTACCAATTAGGTATGATTTGAAGTTATTTCAATTTAATTTGAATCTAATGGAAATTATGTGTTTGGTACAGGAATGCATGAAATTCCTGGTTGGATGATTGAAATTGATTGCAAGAATTGGCAATAACAACAAAAGAAATTGGAACATGCAGCAAAATGTTGGTAAAGTATTTAGGAGGAGGGCCATTGTGGCACACTGGTACCCTATATTGTCCATTGATTTCCATGAGCATGCTATGACCAGTATGATGCGTTGAGGCAGGTATATGCCTTGGTTTTTGTATCTTCTGATGCGAGGAAGCCTTTCCGAGGTATGGAGTGCTCGAGATGGGGGTGCCAGTGGAACTTGGAAGGTGAGTGACTATACAGAAGGGGTGACTGGATTCTTGAGGGATTGTGTAACAGAGAAGGGAAGGTCACGGATGGATTTGTTTTGGTCATTAGCATTTCCAAATGGAATCAAATGCACATTGGGAGTGCACCTTGGAACAATGAGATGGTAGTTGTTCATTGAGAGGGCAAGTGGCACAAGATTATAGCGTTGGACATTAGATGCAGATTTGACTTTGCAGTGGATTTTTGACTTCCTCGAAAGGAGGTGAATACTAGTATTACTTTGAGGGTGGAGGTGTGAGCCTGTGGATTCCCGTGTTGGTTGATATGGGTATCATATTCTTTATTTTTTGGTTAAGAAAATGTGCATGTGTGTATATGCATATGTGGTTATTGTAAATACCGTAATGAGCTATGCTAAAAGGCTCCAGTATGTGGTATGTTGTCATGTTGTCATGATGTTTTGATTTTGATTAGGTATTTCATTGTAAATACAACAATGAGCTGTGTTATAAAGCTCCATGGGAAATGCATTTTGTTTTTAGTAGTCTTGTTGGTTATAGGTGTCATTGAAAATCGAGGATGGTGTTCCCCAAGGGGGAGGGTTCTGTAACCACCTTGGTGAAAATTCCATTTAAAAATGTATAAATACCACGGATGATGGGACATGTATTCCAAGATGAATGGTGGGAAAGACATCCTAGTGGGTGTTCATCTTGTTGTTTATGGTTAAGGAAATTGGCAAAGGAAATGGCTAAGGCATGTAATAGGTAAAAAGTTTTTAGCACATTTATTTATGAAAATAATGGAAAATAGGAGGAAAAGGAGGTGAAAGGTCATAGGTTGCATGTGAGGAGGAAAATAACGGAAAATGAAGAAAATAGAGGCATCATTAATAAAATGGCTTCTGAGGATTAGTTGGCAAGTTTCTTCTTTTCTGTATGAACCTTTTGTCAGTTTAGTTTTGGGCGCTCTCTCATTATTCTCTCTTTCTCTCATACTCTTGGTTACTTAGAGTTTTCTTGGAGCACTCTTGGAGGGTGTGGCATACTTGGATTCTTGGAGCAAGAAGGCAAAGGAAGGGTAGGCAAGTGAAAGAGGGAATCGACATTAACAACTACATCATATTTTCTTACAAGTACTGAGTTGCATGCATGATTTCCTCACTAGTTTTGGCATGCATGGCACATGCATGTGGTTTCTTGGTTATGATTTGTCATTGGCATGGAGGATGGTTGGGATTGATAGTGGATTTCATAGCCTTTCCATTTCTTGGATAGCCATGGTGATTGTGGGTTTACTTTCATTGCTTTGTTTTGGCTGGTTCTCATGTTTCCATAGTGGGGTTGAGTTACTAGTCCTGGAAGCCCTGGTTGAACAAACGCTCTGGAAGCTCTGTAACAACTTGGGTTGAATTACTAGTCCTAGAAGCCCTGGTTGGACAAATGCTCTGGAAGCCTTGGTTGGACAATTATCTAGAAGCCCTATATAAGTTGTGAGTTGAGTTACTAGTTCTGGAAGCCTTGGTTGGACAAACGCTCTAAAAACCGTAGAAGGCTTGGATGGAGACCAATTTGATGATGGTTTTGGTGATGTTCGACCATGAGGTGGAATCACTATTTGATGGGTTGAGATGGATGGTCTCTAGAAGCCATGGATGGGTTTTGATTGATGTGTTCTATGAGATCCGACATTCATGCTTGGAATATGGCATGAGGGTGAATGGCTGAAGAGAGATTTGACTCAACCATTCTACGGTTAGATAGAACGTGGTAGTCCTATCTCCAATTGGTTATTTTCATTCATTAATGAGAAATCCATTCCCTTGATTTTCACGTGTAAAGACACTTATGTATTTACGGATTTGATGGCTAATATGTTTAGTATATTTATGTTCCTTTTATGCTGGTTAAATGCAGATTTCATGACAGTAACTATGTCTGGCACTCGGCATATTTTTACTTGTATATGAATGGATAATGTGTTGATGAGTTAATGGAGGATAATGCAACAAATGGCATGAGGGAACAATGGTTCACATCAATTCTCAGATAAGTTTGAGATCCCTACACTTAATTTTGTTATTTACACCTGTAGGTTACATGTTGATGACATGTTTGATGAAATGCCTGCAATGGATAATAGGGGTTGGTGATGATATTATTCATATTATTTCTTTTGCGTCATTGTTTCCTTTCATCCTTACTAATTCTAAGTGATCATTCCATTCTGGGCAGTGTCCTGGGCTTTGGGACGAAAAAGGTGGCTGAAATCCCAGAATTCTAGCATTAGTTCTGAGACTAACTTGCCTGGGAAGTGTTTGGGGAGCGTTAGTGTTTGTGGAGCGTTAGTCCTAAAACAAACTCAAAACAAGGAGGGACAAAAATCTCATGTTCATTAATGGCAAAATAATGATCAATTATTGCTTCTCTATCTTGATAAAAACTTAATGGTAATTCATTTAGATCAACGTCTTTAATTTCTAGAATATCATTAATACCAAGAGGAAAAATATTACCATTATTGAAAATATCAGGATAAAGGGAAAAATGTGAACCTGAAACAATGTGTTTAAAACTCTCTGTTTGAGAACTCCTGTGCATTATGCTCATTGTAAACTTCAGATTGCAGATCATTCCTTTGCGTGCGTATGCTTTCTTGAAGAACGCTGCTTTGCTTCTCTGATTTTGGCATTTGCTCATCATGGAGAAATTCAGAAATTTGTACAGCAGTTTGCATTTTGATTGTTAGTTGTACTTGCTGATTTGCGATTTGATTTTCCAAATTTACTTCAAAGTAGCTTTCAGATTTCAAAGCGGCATTTTCCCCAAAATTGCTAATGTTTTCCTCTTGCATTTGAATGAAAATATTTTCCAAGCTTTGTGAAACCACTTCATCACCATTTATTTGTACATCCATGTTGGGATTTTCATTTATGTTGTAATGGGATGGAAAAAAGCTTGAATTAACTTCATATGGATTGGGAATGGGTAGAAGAGAACAAATATATTCAAACCAATCTAATGATTCTTCTTCCGTAGGTTTATCTTCATCTTTAAATCTTAGGCAATTCAAATGAAATCGACTATTAAAATCATTAACGGACTCATTTTCAAACCTTCGTAGATATTCAATTTCTTCACACACCTGTTCATAATCGTAGTCGTCAAATTTAGAAATGAAAATTGTAACAAATTGATCCCAGCTGTGAATTGAAGCAACTGGAAGAGTTCTACACCAGCTTCTGGCTTTTGCCACAAAGGTGAGAGTAAAAATTCTACATAAAATGCCTTCTTCAATTCCTTGAAAATCATATTTTGAAACATTTTGAATAAATTGAAAGACATGATTAAAAGCAGAAGAATTTCTCTTACCATTAAACTTTGCCTGAGACAAGAGTCTAACCACTTCGGGTGGAGTATTGGAGGATGCACGTCCATGAATATAACTCCAAATTGGAAGTTTGAGAGGAGCCATCACAATAAATAAAATATTAAAATTTGAAAAGACTCCAATAGACAAAATCTCATGCCCTCTTTCTAGCGCCAAAAATGTTGATGCCTCGAAAATCGCTGCAACAACATTGGGGGATAACTAGCCTGTCCGGACCTTGAAAGCAGCTCTTTTTCCATTTGGTGTGGTGGCTCCGACTGGTTAAACTAGGTCCAGTTATCTTCTCCCTATAGCTATTGGTTTATGATATGTCTTTCACTACCAATAGACAGGGATATCAGATCACTTCTCCTTGCTGATCAGGCAAGAGAATGACCCTTAAGCTGATTTGGGTTCAGCCAAGCCATAACTAAAGTTTTGCCTCTTTGAGGAGAGGACTTAACAGAATGTATAATTTGCTCTAAATGCAAGTTTATTGTATGATGCAAGCAAAAGAAACTAATATAAATCCTATCTTAATTAGGCAGATATAGATCTAACCCAACTAAGAGCAAGATAATCAAAATATTGGGATTTAAATATGTCTTGTTTATAATGAATATCAAGTTAAATAAGTAATTCAATTAACTGATATTATGGTTAGCAAAACACATTCTATTGAGACCTTAAAACTTGAAATAATAAACCAATAACATTCCAGAAAGTAGTTCACAAAAATAATATTGATTATCAAATCAATAAATCCAATAATTGAATAATGATATGTGGAAATAGTTCACAACACATTATCATTCAATAGATCGGTTTCATAAGACAGATTTCAAAGTAAGTAGTTACTCAAAAATGAGAAATTAATCCATAAAAAAAACAGAGATACATAATAACAAGATTGAGACAAATTACTCATATTGACAATAGTGCACAAACATGAATAAAACGACACATTCCTGTCAACACAAAATTAAAATTGATATTTGGAATAGTAGTATTAGAAATACCAATTTATTGCATCCATTTCTCTGTTCTTGGTCTCCAACAGCCCTTTACATTACTTGAACTTCTGCCTTCCAAACTAGAGCCACAATAGTGCAAGCTTTGTTCTTCATGCATAATTCAATATACAAAGGGAAAATCCTCGATAATCCTCAGATCTGAGATTTTTCACTCTTCCCTCCTACAACTTTAAATTCCTATTACAATAGTGCTTTCAGAAGTCTAAAATTGAAGAGGAGAGCAGCCCTGTATTCCATTCTGCAATCTGTTATTTATAATATGTGTGAAGGAATTTTGGAGAGGAGAGTTTGTTGAAGAGAAATCTGCCAAATATAATTTTACTTGCTCCTAATTCTGATCTTCAATTGCTGGAGCGTTCTCATTGATTGAGATTCTTTTTTCATATTTCTTCCACTGTTTTCCTGCAAAAGAAATCAAAAGAAATTAAAATGCAATCAAAATATCATTTCTAGCAATTAAATCAAATCCAATCAAATTCTATTTAAATAAATAATTGAAAATAAAATATAAGCTTTGTATTGATGCTTGGAATGTTTTGATTGGCGAAGGATATCATTGACAAATAGATCTGCAATTAGAAGAGGTTTTCGACAAATGAAATTGAAAAAAATAACTCAGAAAATTGATTTTGTTTTCAAAATTCAGAGCCTGATCTTCTGTCTGATTTTTGACCCAATAAATGATCAAGTCTGTTGGTGAAACCTCATCCAAAATGTTCTCCTTGATTTTATCTTTCCAATGAGCCGTCCCGGGCCTCATTTGGCCAAGTATAACTCAATCTATGAGCTTCCAAAGTTGAGGAGTCAAATCTCGCATGAATTTGGAAATTCTGTTGCTGGGCTAAAAATGAAGATTTTAATTAAAAAAAATCGAATTCTAAATTAGAATAATAATTGATTCTAAATTAATTGTTAATTATAAACTAAATTAATTATGAAAAATCTATTTATTAATCTAACTAACTGATATCTAATTAGCGATTTATAAACAAATTTAGTCTAATTAAGAACTAATTAATATATCTAATAATTTAAATTAATTCAATATTACATACTATTTTAATAATATAATACCTTTACATTTATTATTAATAATATAATATATTACATATACATATTAATATACAAATTAATATTAAAAAACATAAACTAACCATATTACCATATAAAAATATTAAAACTAAACCTTGTCACTATACGTAAGAACTAAAAAAGTCATTTGAAATAAACTATACAAGGTTTTAATTCATAGTTTTTATCCCTTTTCGCTATGAGCATGAGAGGATGGACGAGTTAGTAAACTTGTTTCGCATACATATAAGTTCCGATGCGATCAAAGTTTTAATAAGACTTGGTCAATGCCTTATTGCCTTTTGCTTATCGGCAACTCGTGTCGGGGTAGCTCAAGGGGGTATATCGGGGGTTTTGAAAATGTGTTGCGAATAAGGCTTGCAATGCAATATCGCATAAACTCCTGATGCGATATATATTATATTATTTATTTTTTATATTAAATTTTAAATTTAATTAAATTAATTAAATTAATTAAATTAATATTTATATTTATTTTTTTATTTTGGTTTTGATTTTATTTTAATGAATTTTAATTAAGCTGTGAAATTATCTAAACTACAGCCACTTGAAAAATAATTAAAAATAAAAAATAAACTACAGCCACTTGAATGTTTGGGTTTTTTAAGTTTAGGATTTGATTTGGAAATTAGAGTGAGTTTCTTAAAACCCCGATAATTAATAATTTAGCTGCATGACTAAAAATGAAAACTGTTAGTAAAAACTTGCTACGGGTTAATATTTAAAATGAATGTCTTATTGAACTAATTTATTTACAAAATGCAATATTATACATTTTATGCATTTTTAACCCAGGCTAGATAAATGATGAGACTTCAAAGGAGTGTCATTTTCAAATCAGTTGACCAAATGAGACCAAACAATCGTCAATGTGAAGCTTATAAAAAATCGATTCTAACAAAGCAATTAAAATAAGAATCCAAAGAAAACTAAAAATTAACGAAAGCATAGGGCAATTAACTAAAATAAAAATTCAAAAAGGTGCTTAGCCAAAATTTTTATAGAAAGGGTCCCCATTATTTGAAGTGGACGCATCAATAATGGGGGGTGTTGTGTTTTTACCACAACAATTGGCGACACACGAGAGAAGAACCAATTATCTGTTTTTGTTATGAATGAGATTTTCCTAAAATTAAAGTAAAAATAATTAAAGAAGAGAAAATATTGCGTGAAATGCTTGACTAGGTTCATTAGTCTGACTAAAAGCAAGAATCATCTAACTGTAATTTTTCTTAAAATTTCTCATAAATTAAATATTTCAAAACTCTATATCAGTCATTAATTAGCTGAAGGGATAAAGTAGGGGTAACTTTACAGCTTAGCTTTTAAGATATACTCATTTGTCATAGGTAGAGCCACTGTTGCCAGCAAACGTCTATAGTCTCGACAGGGTTACCTTTGAATCATAAATGATTCAGAATCCCATCTGTTTAAGAATTATTGATCTAGAGATAAATCCATTTATATATGTTTATTTTCTTTTATTTTTTTTTATTTTTTATTAAATCTTAAAAGCCATTGTCCTAGTATGGTAGCCAGATAGTTGACAATGCCATTCACTGGTTAAAATTGGACTGAACAAGATGGCTCGTGATGAGACCCCTTGTCTTATAATTGTTTGCAATCATAAGCCATTACCCTGTTTTGTTTAGCAGTGTTGGTAATGTCAGCCTATTTTTCCCCTATGACCATGGTAAGAAGACTCATGATGAGACCTCCTATCTTTTAAGTTTAAATATATTTCTGGATTATACTCTAGAACAATAAGATTTTTTGGGACAGGGAGAATCATTGACTCCTTAAGAGTTAAGAATGACAATTTCAGAGTTAAACATGCTTTGCTGTAAAGTGTCTTTACTTGGTTAAAAATAACTTTTCTTGACTGATAATAGAACTTTGAAAGATTCT